>NMRA01000190.1:75394-120018 GCA_002633005.1 Phoronis australis | reverse complement strand
GGGGGGCATGGCAGAGTATTAGCCACTGAGGATTTTGCCCGGCCGTCAGACATTCGCAACCCCCAGAGTCTGAAAAATGTAAACTGGGAAAATTTTAGGGGGGGGGGGCATGGCCCCCCTCTAAATCCGCCAAAGTTCATTGAGCTAAAAAATAGAGGGAGCAACACAAAACGGACCAACACTATGCCGAACGCATGCACCTTCCAAACTCATAATTTTACAAACAATTTTCCCCCAAAAGAAATCGTGTTGAAAATTCAACTCCAACTCAATAGATGCATACACTCCTTTTACCGAGACAACAATAATGTTCCATTTGCTCATTCTGCAGGCATCCCTGGTGGGTATAAAACCCAAAGACGCCGAAGGCTACAACTGAAGGCGAAAAATGCGAGAAACGCACTCCAGTTCAGACTATCCATTATGTTTATAATCTCCCCTGAGCAGTGTTGTTTTAAAAATAGGTCAAGATGGCGATCACCGGGAACTCCTCCGTCAATGATTTCTTGGATTTTCTATGAAAATGTTAAGCACATAACAAAATTTATAGTGTACGTTGAGAGAATAATGAGCGTCAAAGCTTTCGAACTGATACCTGCCATTGAGCGAGTAAAACTTCTTGGAGAAAAGGCCAAAACTGAGGTAAGTTTCACTGTTTTACAGAATTTCTTCGCCAGTGCACTCACTCAGCCACTGCCCTGGCACTGTACAGTCACAGTCGACACTAGCCAGGCCTGGAACAAAGCTGTATGCAGGTATGTTGAATGGATTAAAATCTAACAAAGGTCCCGCTGTATTCCTACAGGTTCATTGGCTAGACAAGTATTCACCACCAGTTAAAACAGCTACCTGAGCTTGCCTTGAATAAAACCCCAATCTAGGTGCACATCCCTAGGCTTATGACCAGATTGCAAGCTCAAAGACTACCAGCAGCCTCCCGCTAGCAGTATAAATAAAACAAACTTCCGGGGAACCATAAAACTGACAAATCACAAGATGCTACAAGAAGGTCAAGGATCTTGACAATTACAACTGTTCATATCCTTAGAAATATATCTTGTGAAATATCACCTTTCATCTTGGTTGGCCAACCCTGTCCTTGGTTTAGACAGTGCCACGATCTCAACCAGTGCTGCCCTTCATACGCTGGAACTTTTTTTGGTGAATTATGCCTCACATTGATTAAACCATCTGAAAATTGCATTTCTATAAGTACCTTTTGCACAAAGAGGGCCACACGTCCAACTCGAACAAATGCCCACGTAATCAAACTTAGTTTTCGAGCAGTTTTTCTTTCAGTTGCCCAAATCAGCTACTGACCATTTTTCACTGTACGCAACATGGGATATGACATGTATTCACTTTTGTCTGCCTTTGTAATACAGCTGGGACTTGAAGCTGGCTGTCTAGCATGGCTTCATAGTCTGACATATGAACCAGTCTGCCAAAGATTGCATGTAGGCTAGTAGGCCTAGGTAATAGATGGATGTGACTGTCCTTGATTGTTTAGGGGTATCCATTGGTCCCTAAAGCAGCTGAAAGCCACATGGTCCTGTCTGTGCTGTCACAAATCCGTTGCTTTGTTGGGTTCTAGGTTGTGAAAAACGATGTTGGTCCATTCGGGACTCAAACACAGGTCTCAAGCGTCAGAATTTGGCAACTTAATCGATTGGTGTGTGAGGTAGGCTAAACACTGTGAGATGACCCACCCTCCCCTTGTACTGATGCCAGGGCCAACAATACATGACTACAGACTGAACAAATTCCGGTATCAACCAACTGGCCTTTAGTAGAATGGCTGAGAGCTCTACTACCTGTTGTTGAAGAGGTTCATGATTCGATTCTCGAACTGCATTATCTTTTCGTCAATTATGAACCAGCAATAAAATGAACTGCCTTCACAGACTTGTAACAGTGCCGTTCGCTTAGAAAAAAGCCCTCAATGCAATACTTGCTTGGTATGGCATGAATTACAGTGATAAGGAGGATACTATATACGCTGGTACAAAACTGTCCATGTGACTTTACTACTGGTAGTAGTTGTTCCAGGGTGTAAGATTTGACAGTACCCTCTGGCTATTCAATATACTTTGGTGGTATGTGCACTGGATACTCTGGAAGACGATCTCCCTTGTTCTGATGCTAGTTTGTTAGGGCTAACAATAGATAACTAGGTGTACTCGGAACAAACTTGGCTGTCGATCATCTGGCCTTTAGCTGAATAGTTTGAGCCATAGCGTGTTTCTCACGAGGTCCAGCATTTGGCGTCCGTATTGATGTATCTTTCTGACATGCTGTAGAGGCCTGCTGAAAGTCTCCCGTCAGATTCACTGTATGTTGTTGTCCTTATTTTGTTAATCTGAGGCATAATTTGAATATGGCATCAGGTTTGAGAGCCATGAAAGAGAGCGTCATGTATTACGTTGATTTCATTCTTGCCTCTGTTCACAAAGTTGTGTGCAATTCACATTAAGTTGTCAGGACTGGTTTCACTTTGAATTTCTGAGTGCAGTTGTCACCAAGTCACTTTGTCACAAGCAAAGCATGACTTAAGCAAAGGGAGCATGTTAGTGTCTAGAGCATTTATTTTCAAGTTGGCAACAGACTTTTCTTATAGTATTTTTATGAAAAAAATCAATAGTTGTGCATAAAACGAAAATGAAAATGAACCGATAACTTAATGAAAAAAGAAGTAGTCATTGATACTGTTGTTTTATTGAGATTGTACTTTTCATTTTGCTTAACTTCACTAAAAAGCCTTAGTCACGGTATCTGAATAATGGCTGATTGCAATAAAAGCAAAAATCAAATCCCATATACATGCACTTTTTTGGAAAATATATGCTTTTTCGGAGTTAAGTTTTACAGTGTTGTAGATATATGGCTAAATATACCAACTTGCTGGTAAAATTACAGGTTACCTTAAATGGCTGTTACAAACGACGTAGGTGTCAGTTGAATTTTAGCTTTCAAACTCTCAAGCTCATTAGGACAGCCACTGTCCAGTCTTTCAATTCCTCAAAACTGCTGACGCTGACATTTTTGGGCTTTTCGTTTCAGATCAGATGCATTGAGTGTTGTGGTAAAAACATCTACGTTGGCACTAATGATTGGTAAGTGAATTGTGTTTTAAGCTCTATCTGAATTTAGTTATTGGAAAATGCCAACTTTCATCCCATGCCAATGTTAGTCTTTAAAACAATTAAAAATCTTCACAAAATTTCGGAGCAAAAGATTTTTAATAGAAATGAGATGATTTAGTGTGCAGTCATTTTAAATTTGTCTCTTCCGTATTTTTGTCATAAGTTTGACAAAGCAAGGCTGATCTCAACAAAAAATTGTCAATTTTTGTTCACCGTAAAACTACTACAGAGTTGCTGTGCAAATAGTCTGGTGTGTGCTTTCAGTTTTGTTGTCCACTACACCTTGGAAGAGAAGATTCAGCCTAATGGACGCACAGCGTTTAACTGCAAGAAAGAAGCACATAAGTACTTGGCAGTGGTATGTCATATGGTTTGCTATTATAAAACAGTGGAAAACACTTGATGATTTATGAATTAAACTCATTTAAAAGTGGCCTGACCTATTTTGTAGCCAATACACTGGCAACATGTGCGAGCTTGTCAATGATGTCACCTGTTTGGGTAGTGACGGGGTTAAATACTCTTGAAGCTGTGCAACTACACAATAATGTTTGAATTGAGAGATTTGAAGTTTCTGGTTTGTTTTTAGAATTATGGTTAGGCTGAAACTTGGGCTTGGAAAATTTTGTGTTTGGTGTTTTGCAAAATCCAAAACTCATACAGGTATCTTAGACCTGCGGTGCTCTGTTTGGATTATAATGTATCGATAGCTTCATCTCAAAATACCCAGCACCCACTTTCATTCTGTGATATTTACCCACAATGCTTCCCACACGTAGCGGCCTCATCCCACTGTTGTTCACTCACTGCTACATTGCTATATTATAGCGAAACGACTTCTACTATTCTGTTTTTATCGCAAAACAAGTACAAAACAATACAATAATGATATAGAGAATTAGCCCAGAAAACAAAACCTTTTATCCATTATTCTAAAAGTTTTACACTCGTCTTGGAGTTGCATTGCTGCTGTATAAAAGTGATTGCTTGGTGGGGCATGATATGTTGTTCTTTTCTTGTCTGTCTCAGCACAAGAGTGTGTATAGCAGCCTAACCTTCTGAAACCTAGGTCAACCATACAACGCGTTTTTCAACCTCTGCAAAGAGGAGAGCCGGATTTGAGATGTGACCACTTGTTATGAAGCTGTGCACATTATGTACATTGCAGAAGAAGCCTATTGTGCAGCTGAAAGCAGCCAATGCATTGAGGAGATTGCTGGTTGTGTGTGATAACACACTGAGCCCTCTTAACATGATTGACTTGGAGGTAAGACTTTTGACGCTATGTTATAACACACTGAGCCCTCTTAACATGATTGACTTGGAGGTAAGACTTTTGATGCTATGTTATAACACATTGAGCCCTCTTAACATGATTGACTTGGAGGTAAGACTTTTGATGCTATGTTATAACACATTGAGCCCTCTTAACATGATTGACTTGGAGGTAAGACTTTTGATGCTATGTTATAACACATTGAGCCTTATAAAAATGAAAGACATGAAAGTAAAGTCTTGATGCTGTGTTATAAGACCCAGAGTCCTCTTAAGGTGATGGATCTGGGGACTGGGGATAAGGCTCCTGGTACTTGATGATAACACACTGAGATCAATGTGGGTGATAGACCTGGAGGTATCTGTATGATTCTCTTGTGGTAAGTCTCTGAGCTCTCTCAGGTTGATAGACTTCTGGTTAATACAGGCTTATGAAGACAACCACTTAGGTTTAAGTAAACAGTAAAAAGGCACTCACAGTGCAGACACAATTTCTTTGTATGTATGTTACCGCAATAATTTTGTCAAACCTATGTTTTTCCCA
Source organism: Phoronis australis (assembly GCA_002633005.1). NCBI lineage: Eukaryota > Metazoa > Phoronida > Phoronidae > Phoronis > Phoronis australis. The sequence continues at coordinate 115,056 of NMRA01000190.1, read as the reverse complement.
AAAGCCTGTGAGGAATAATGCTATTCTGGTACTGCCACAGAGATACAATTGTTCTGAGAGGTACCAACCTGAGTATTCACAAGCCAGACTGCCTGATTGTGTTGAGAGTAAATGAAAATCTTTACCTATAAGTTTGATTGTGCGATATAAAAAGAAGCTGTGTGTCATTGGTTACATGGAATGTCTTATGTTGTATCTTCAGAAGCAGTTTCATTGATGGTTGTTAAATGTTAGTGTTAAAGCATGATATCGCTTTTCTTATTCTTTGAACTTTTATTCTAATGGGAATATCTTGACCTCAGTAGTCAGTTGTTATTAGAAAATGTTCTTGCCTTGAACTTGTTGAGATCAAATGTGCAGAAAATTCGTGCCAATACACGCGACTTCCTCATGTCCCTGAAGCATGAATTGTGTCTTTTGGGGTAAGCAGGACAATTTGATTGTGTAAATTTTTTGATTTAATTACAGCCAGCAGCAGGGAACATCAAAGTTAAAGGTGTTGTATCGTTTTGTCTGAATGAAAACCCAACGAGCAACAACCCCTTCAGTATCGAGGTGGGTCTCCTTAGTCAAAGTGTGTCAATATTCCATGCGCTCCACTAGTTTAAAACTACTTTTAGGTATTGTGTATTGATTATTTTCTATTGTCTTGGGTTTTTTGTGACTTTAAAAAAGCATTAAAGTTGACATTGATAATTTATTAAGGGCTGTTCCAGTAAAATCCGTGTGGGAGGGGGGGACGGCACTAGAAATAAAAATTCATGGGTGGTGGTATTCAGAAAAAAACTCAAATTATGGGTGGTCGTTCTGTAAGAAGTGATGCATTAAAAATGGGTGGTATTTTTTGACCTGTTAATAGGTTGGTTACTTCAGCCATAAAAACTCAAAAAAAAATGCAACTGTCCTAACTTATCCAAATACAAAAAAGCCCATATTGCCAGTGAACAGAGTGCAATATGTTCACTAAGCCATTAATCAAGTCATGGGCAACTTGATTTGAGCCAACTGTTCGTCTGCAGTCCTATTGAATTGAAAAGTTATGCAACACTGAACTGGTGTTAACACATATAAGAAAATTGATGATTTTTAAATAAAAAGTATGAGGAGTAAGATAAACAAGTTCCAATATTCACTTGACATAGAAGTATAGAAGAGTTCGTGGAGACAGTTTGAGATTCATAGATCCTTATAAATGAAAAAATGTTCATTGAAATTATAGACACATGGTGAACAGAGACACCTGGTGGCTGCCAAAAGTATTGCTCACAGGCTACTTTAGTTTTTGACAATATTGGACAAGACAACTAGTTCTTGTCTGTCAGTCATCTAAGTTCTTAACAGGTCCTCCTGGAGGCAATTTGTTTGCAAGTGTTGGATTTTATATTTTAACATATTAAAAATAATTAAAAAATTATGGGTCATGGGTTGGAGAAATAAATGAAAAATACGGGCGGTAGGTACGAAATAAAAGTGCCTTCCCCCCTCCCATACAGATTTTGCTGGAACAGCCCTAAGGACATGTCGCTTAAACATTGTTGACTTGTAAATCGGTGTTTAGGTACTAACTTTGTAATATTTTCTCAAATTGCACCTTTCACAAAGTTACTTAGAACGAGTTGTTATGATTTTCAGTCAATTTCACTGCCAATTTCTAGATAAATAATCACCTCCACCATCTTGAATGTAATCGGCATTCTTGAATTTTTATAGCACATCATTTTGTGCCTACTGATAAATTAATTTGCATTTCGATTTGTCAGCATAACATCAACACCTTGTTTCTGCTACAGCCATGACTGCCACTTTTCATTTGCTGATGTATTTATATGATAGATTTGTGTTGGTTTGAAGAAGAAGGCTCTCCAGGTCTTCACAGTCACAGAGGATCGAATGATATTAATTAAGGAGCTGTCAACACCAGAAACTCCTCTAACCATGGTAAGCTTGGCTTGACGTTATTTGAACAGGCAATTAGTACTGAACAGAAAGATCTGGCAGAGGTCTGATGTGTCGGATCTCTGTGTGGTTATCACATTACTTTGGTACAGGTCATTTGCTAGTGTTTAAGCTTATTACTGTAAAGTATCAAAAAATGATGAGAATTGTTTATAAAGTGTTTGCCTAAAATTACATTTGTGGTGGTAGCTTATGTACAGAATGTGGACATGGTAAAGCAGTGATTTTATGCTACTTGTAGGAGAAAATGAGAACAAAATTTCACCTGTCAATCGCATTATGCAATAAACTGGTGAGACTTCACTGCAATCCTTTTGCTTGATATGTACCATGTGTCAGTGAGGGCTTGGCAAGTTAAACTACATTGATTTTGCACGGTCTCTCTACTGTACGGAGGATTGAATTGTAGAATGGATGCCATGGTCCCTTCTAAACATGTTTCAAAATGGACTGGCGTTTAGAACACACAGACATTTTTTGTGCCTTATCGATAGCGGCACCGATTATTTGCAGGCGTTCGATGGCAAGTTCATCTGCGTTGCCATGACATCGCAGTGCATGATCTTGAACTACGAGACAAATCACATGCAGGACCTGTTCCCGCACGAATGTCAACACACAATGCCTCTTGTGAAGCGCATTAATAAGGTACATACTCAGCATTCAATTGGTTTTTCAATCAACAAATGTCAAAAAATAAGGAAATTCCGTGGAAGTAATCTTTCTTTTTTAGAAGTTACGACAGAAATCTTGGAGAACATTAATATAATCAGAGAATTAGCTTCGATTACTGAATGTGAGATATTTGTCAGTTTGTTCTCTATAATAGACTGGTTAAGTCTTTTGCCAAGCAGTTTTATAAAAGTTACAGTACTGAAGCGACAGCGATTATAATTGTGTGAAAATTGAATTTGTTTATGATTTCTTTTTTCTGACAATGGCTAATAAAAATTTTTGATGAAATATTGAACAAAAATAACTTGACAATGTCGAACTTTGACCTGATTTTGATGTACCAAAAGGCTGCTAAATAAGTGCCCCTTTTCTTAACAATATCGATTAACTCTGTTTTATTTGAATTTTATTTCCTGCACAGTTGTATAACAGTGTATTTATCTTGTACTCCTTTAGCCATGTTGCTTTTTCATTTAGTGTTACAATAAGCTGATGTTTTTGTTTATGATGTTGTTTATGTTTTAGCATCTTATAATTAATGTCACATACAAAACATAGATGGTGCCACTGTTCGCCAGTAGAGTGTATGTCTATTCTTCTTTATATTCAGGAGGAGTTTTTATTGAGTGGACCGTCGGCTCTGGGAATGTTTGTCACATCTGAAGGTGTGTCACAGCGACCGCCATTACAATGGAGTGAAAATCTAGTGTCTGTCAGCTACACACACCCCTACATCCTGGCACTGAATGATGAGTTTATTACAGTTCACAGGTACAGATCACAGGAGTGGTGCATGTCTAAGGCCTGGTTCCTACATTCTGGAAAGATTCGCGGACAGATTGCACAGAGTAGTCCTGACATCAATGAATGATCAGATGATTCAACTCTTACATTACATGGGGGAGTGGTCATGAAGTGCAGGGAATATTCTCTACTTGAAGATATTAATCATAGCATTTGGAAACCTACCTGCATTCAGTGAGGGAATATTCCATAACAGCTTTCTTTATTGTACTTTAGTGGGTTCTCAGTGGTTAAGCACTGAATGCACCTCAATGATACCTTCTCCTCCGCTGAATGACCTCTTATTCCATTGTCTCACAATTGTGTATTTCATTTTTCAGTGAATGAGCTACCTTCTCATTATGCCTACTTTTCTGGGAATTGGTTTAAGGTGCAATAAACCTGCCCACTGTCAAATATAACTTAAGGATGTATCTGCATGCTAATGGCTATGCTAATGTATAGTAGGAACTAAATGACAACACTATTTGAAGATAATCTATGCTAAACAAAGTGCAGTTGTATTCATTGACAACTTGTAAATGTGAAAACAAAATAGGTGACCTTTGCACTAATGACGTACCTCGCGAGCTCACATAGCCCGCACCATACAGTGTTATTCCCTAGCACCCCTTCACGATACTTACTGGTCCCACGATTCAGTGATTTGTGGCTGAACATTTTCACCACAAAACTTGTTCTTAAAGACATTTGGCAATTTTCAACCTACTTAATATTCACATCATTGCTATATTTTGTGTGTCTAACTAATTTGGCTGAGCAATCACAGAGATAAGGAATTAGCGTGCAAGTCCCACTTAAGCCAGTTTTGATTTAGACCATTTGATGGTCTCAGCTTGACCCTTACTTAGGTTAGAGGTAATTTTTGGGCTTGAGACCAGGGTCTTGTTGCAAGAAAATTGACTTAGCTAAGACAAATCTTAAATTTAAGTCAAAATTTTAAGATGAAACTTCAATTTGACTTAATTCCGTTCCAAGAAAGTGATCTTAAGTTTGACTTAAGTTTTCTCTTAAGTTTGACTAAATATAAAATGAACTTCAGTCAGTTTCTTGGAATGGGCCCTAGGCACAGGAACTTGGCTCATCACGGAAGGTCAGTTTAAGCACCGAGCCTGGTATAAAAAAATGACAATTTATCAGTTGTTGCCAAGCTAAGAATTAACTGGAGCAATTTCTATAGCGATAAGTTGTCTTATTTAAAAACTTTTTGATGAAAGGAACACTCACAGCAACTGCAAGTCAATGTCTGACCTAAGCAGTTGTAATTATGCACTTGAGGTTGTCACAATGTTCAACTTTCTAGTATTTTAGATCAACAACAGAAGCAGGCATTGCCTTTCCAGGGGGGAATATTGCTGGGTGACTTCGATGGCAAACTGTTTGTGTGCTCTAGCAGGGAAATCTACGCCCTCGTACCAATCGCTATCGAGAAACAGATTCAGAGCCTGTTGGCTGACAAGAGAGTCAGCGAGGCTCTGCAATTGGCGCAGAATGCACGGCAACCTGGCATTACTAAGGAGAAATCTCAACAGGTCAGCATACAGTTGAACTAAAAATTATTATACATGTAGGTCTCCACATCTTATGTTATGATGATGATTAAACAAATATTTGCATGCAGTTGGAATGGGACACTTGAGTCTGATTTAGCCAAAATTTGTTGTATAAAAATCGGCACGTTACCGTTGTTGAATAAAAGTGACTTACATAGCATGTGGAGCACCAGTATATGGGAATAGAAATAACGACTAATGTTTTTTTAAGTGGGAAGCTTGTGAAACTTGACTGTTTATGGAACGGTGAATGTTTTGTGTTTCATCACAACAGAGGGTCTGGAAAGCTGCATATTTGTTAAAAAATTAGATTGGAGCTCCGCTAAAACAAGTTTTTTCAACACAGTGATGTCTTATTAATTATGTCACTGAAAAGATTATATGATGTGATGAGATAGAGCGAGTAAATTTTTGTAATTGTAACTGTTTTGTTTAATTGGGGAGAAAAGCGCTCTGAAAGTGCCCCCGTTTTGTTTCCTGTGTCCAGAACTAAGATTTGGCAAAAAGTTCATGAGCAAGAATAGATTGTGGTTTGTTGGTCACACGTTCAAACAGCCAAATTTTCTTATCTGAATGATAGAAAAATAAAGTTTTCTATCGGAATTGCAAATCAGAATGTAAAGCCCTCGCAGTAGTAACTTGGTCTTGTGGAAATCACATACTGCAAACTGACATAAATGAAGTTAGTTGTGATAAATTTTCAGGCAATCTATGTACTCCATTCAGTCCATGGTTTCTTCATGCATAATTAAGAATGCTAATTTGCTTAAATTCAAAGGAAAGATTTTGCAGCGGGGTGGAAGTGTGGAGGGGAATAAGCATCTGGATGGGTCTTTGTTAAGTTTGCTCCTGTGTACACTGTATTGCTGGTCTTATATGCTGTGTTTTCCTCTCTCAGGCTTTCCAACGAATCCAGCAGCAGGCTGGCTTCATTGAGTTTTCTCAACGTCAGTTCGAGAAGGCACGTGGTCTGTTTAAAGAAGGCAGCGTGGACGTCCGAGAGGTACAAGCATGTAGAATTGTGTTCAGGAAGAAAAATATGAAAGTCATGCTTATATTGTGTGTAGTACATGGACCACCAAATCTGTACGTTCTCAATGAACAAACTTTGTGATCATGCGCTCAACAAGCCGCGACCAACACAATTGGCCGCGATGTCATTATTTAGTGGAGGCACCTGTTGTGATGCACGTTTTGCTTCTGGCAAGTACGCGGTCTGCTCACTAACCAGTAGATGAGTTGTGCACTGGCAGAGAGTGGCGGCTCATCTGGGAATTCCATCAGAAATATTGGAGTAGCGAATATGTCGTCTGTGATCTATGAATGTTGAGATTCTTTCCTTCCATTTCTTGTCTGCCATTCTTGGCTGTTGAAACACTTTTAACACACAATATGGAATTGATGGTGATGTAGTTTTGTTACTTGAAAATGTTCAGCAGGTCATAACTTTTTAATTCCTTAATTACCTACAACGTGTTAGCGGCTAAATGGTGAACAGCTCGAAAGATCTTTTAAATTGGCCATGCGCAGCAAAGTGCTAGATATCAACACAATGATTTAATTAGCTGTTTTTCAAAACGGCGTACATTGTTTTTAAAAACAATTTTTTTGTCTGGCAGGCTGGTAGCAGCCCTTCATTAACACAAAGTGACAAACTGGACTTTGTGTTTGACAGTTTTCAACAAAGATTATATTACTGACCAAATGCAGATCAGGGATTGTCTCTGCAGCTTCATGCATATATGTAATGCTAAACATTGATTTTGTTTCAGCTCATTAATGTTTATCCACACCTCTTGCCAACCGTTTCCAATTTCACCCGCTCAGTTCCACTCTTGCATGACATTGCTGACATAAATCAACTATCCAGAGGTGACCAGTCGTGCGTTCAGGAATTCAAGGACTTTTTAGTGTCTTATCTCGAAGACATCCGTCACGACAGAAGTTCAGCTGACCACAGAGTGGTAAGGTTAAACTCTTGTCATTCCAAAAGAAATTATAACTACTAAATTGTATTAACTTGAGATGTTTAGTACATAAATCACACAAATGACATGACATCTTCTGTGCACTACAGAACCAGGTGATATGATCGCGAGAATTTCATTCTACCTGAAGGTGTTGAGGTGTAAATGTTTATTCATGAAGGATGAGAAACCAAGATATTCTGCACCACTTGTTCGTTATTTTGTTATCAGCAACACTTCACCATTACAAGAATTTCACAAAACGAATTGAGCATATTACAAATTCTTGTAAATGAGTTTGTTTACATCTGTTTGGATGTTTGCAAATTATGGTTTCTGATATCAAGATCTGCGTAGTTTTTGAGAAATGGTTTATCTTTCCCCCCAAAAATATTTTAAACAATAATTGCTGACCTTGACTTGACCTCCCCATGTCTTGCTTGTCATCAACTTATTCCTGTCTGTTCTATAGGAGATAGACACAGCGCTACTTAAACTTTACGCGGAGATGTCTTTGCCTCAGCTGGTGACTCTTATCAGTAGTCATGACAACCAAAGTGACCCCCATGACGCAGTGACGTGGCTGAACAAGTATCACCACTACCACTGTCAGGCCATCATGTACAAGGCTCAGGGACACTATGAACAGGCCTTGCAAGTGTGGCAGAGGTAAGAGTGAGTCTGTATCAAGGGTCTGTGAGACAGGAACTAAACCAACTGTTTTCTTCCCAAGAGTCTTGTAATACAAGGCGGGACAGTTTATTTATGGAGAAAGTTGACGGTTTTGTTGTTGCAGACTGTCCCTAAGTTTGAGTCATGACTGGGACAGAAATAGGTCATGTGTTGTGATTATGTCATCATAAATACACTTTTTTGCTGTATCTCCTTAAACCCTCACAGGATCTTGATGAGATTTGGCAGATGTGTTCCTATGAAGCTGTCCACGGTTGACGACGACTTTCGGATGGATGGGACTACCGGTGTGCTCCCTTGTGTCAATTTTATTTTTTTTCGTTTACCTTTATTTTCAAAGGTTATCAACGCATTTTCATAAAATGTGGCAGATAGGCATCTATTAGTGAGGTGATGCTATCGTCCGGTTTTCAGTTGACTTTGAGGCATTTTGAGCCACCTAGTGGCCATTTTTACTGTTTTCGAGTCATCTGCCCCTCTGTCAAGCAAACCACTCTAAGGATGATTGTGAAAATTGGCATGTATGTTCCTAATGTGAAGAGGAGGGCTGATGATGATTGTACGATGACCTCGACAACTCTAGCGCCTCCTAATGGCAGTTTTTTACGCCCATGGCTGTATCTCCTAAACCCTCTGCAGGAACTCTATTAAATTTAGCAAGTGTATTTAAATGATTTTGACAACAAATGACGACTTTCGGATGGATCCTACTAACGGTGTGCACCCTTCTGGCAAATTTAGTTTTTTGATTTCCCCTCTGTATCTTCAAATTAAGGTCCTCAACGGATTTTCATAAAATTTGGCAAATAGGCATATATTAGTAAGCTGACATTATCCTCCCATTTTGGGACAAATTTGAGGTATTTTGCACCACCTAGTGGCCATTTTTGCTGTCTTTGAGTCTTGTTATTTGGCGTCTGCCCCTCTGTCAACCAAGCCACTCTAAGGATGGCTGTGGAAATTGACATGTATATTCCTAATGTGAAGAGGAAGTCTGACGATGATTGTCCGACGATTTCATCTACTGTGGCACCTCTTAGTGGCAGTTATGTTTTTTCACCTATAGCCTCCTAGTCGCAATTTCATTTTTCGTTTTCCTCAGTCTTTTTCTTAGAAGTTCCTTGATGGATCTTTATGAAATTTGATAAATAGCTGTGATGACACATACCAGTTTTCAGATGGATTCGACGTAGTCAGTTTTATGTTCCAAATAAACACTTCTAGAAGCACACCGTTTGGAGTGCATTCGTGGGCACATTTCAATGCTCTGTATGTCTCTTGTTCTTGTTGTTGTAATGTGATTTGCCAGTTGTCCCGAGTCACTGTCATTAAGCCACTCCTTCTATATATGAAGCTGAATGACAATGTCTTAGTCAGTCTAGTATGCATTGACTCCTGGCTACCTCTCCTGTGGAAGTTATTGCCTTGAAATAGGTGGATGACACTGTAGTCTAGTGGTTAGAGTGCTGGACTGACAGTGGAAGTATTCATGATTCAAACCACATCTTTCCTGAAGGAAAAATGCAAAAAAGTCCCAGAAAAGTGCTCATCATCGACCATATGTGTATCATGTATGTGAACTCTGAAAGACCCCAAAAGGCGGTGTTGAAATCGCTCAACAAATCATGCTGAGATATAAATAGGCAGACTGTAAATAAACCCAATAGATTACAGAACTGATGCTTGTTGTCACCTTCATTTTACAGGATCGTAGATGGACAAGTGGAGGACAGTCTGTTCCCTGGTCTGGATCTTGTCGTCGATATTTTATCAAAGTGAGTTTGTTTGACCACCACTGACAGTTGTTTTTAAATATGGAATATTTTTTTTACCATGTTCTGACAAATGCCCTGGGAATGCACTAAATTTGCACCTGAATCAAGTTTTGACAGGTGACTGGATATGTCTCTTGCAGGGACTTTTCCTACAAATACGTACTTGCCTCTTGGCAGGGAGTGGAAGGCATTGTCAGTTAAATGCACAATGTGGGTCCCTTAGAATGAATAAAGTGAGACATGTGACTCGTCCTTTGCAGGCTGGCTTGCATGTAGATGGCAAGGTGGGGCATATTGTACCAGTCACTTGAGTATGACTCATGGGATCTCTCAATGCTTGGACTCTCATATTAATTTTGTAGGAAGTGGGAAAATCTGTGTGTAACCTCGTAATATCAAAATGTCACCAATATGGGGTTGTGTGATCATCAGGTAGTAGGTTAATGTGTCTTTAGGGCAAGTCCAGGCTTCGGTTCTTTCAAGAGTCCCAGCTTTCAGTCTACAGTTGGACACAATGTAGAATGAATAGAGAAGGTGGTGACACCTGGGAAGCATTTAGTAAAACACAAAATGTAAATTTTTAATGCATTTAGTGTATCATTTTGTAGTATTCTAATTGGGTTCGTTTAAAGCTGCATTTCACCCTGGCTAAAAAGGAAAATTGAATCAACAAGAATGAGTATTATTCCTTACCATGATAGGATTCAATTTCCCTTAACAAATCAAGTTAAAAGCAATGCGATTTTAGGGTTTTCTGACCCCTGATGGTTTCGATGTACTAGTTGGTAAATAGAAATAGAACACTATCTCAGTAAAGAATACTGTAAAGCCAATTTTATGAGGCCAAAGGCCTAATTCGATTTTTGTTTTTTGCCGCCTATAGAAGGTGAAATACAGCTTTAAAATGTGAAATCTATGACGTGCTTTCAATACAGTATCGGGTTTTATCCTCAGTTTAAATGATCACTCCTTGGTGTGGAAGTACGCTGACTGGGCACTGCAGAAAGATGAAGAGCTGGCTGTGAAAGTAAGGTTGGGGGCAGTTGAGAAGGATTCTTTGGCCTGGTCACTCTAAATCATGTTAGTTAATACCAAATACTGCTAGATGTTTCCTGTGTAAACAGTCGAGCATACCAGCCGTTACTAGTGGAGTGACCACCATGGAAAGAGATGAGAAGGTTTCTCAGAAGGTTGAATTATGGAGTTAGTGGTCTGAAAACAGCCACATTGCTCGTTGTATTCTTGCGTGATCCAAGATATCTTGCTGCTAATATGTGCAAATAAGTGACATTGTTGAACTGGCTGATGAACTTTAGGTAGGGCTCAGCGTTCTAGTGGTATGTTGTATGGTTGTGTTGGGATAAGACAGGTGAATTACTGTGTTCTATGCTCTAAAAAATCAAAAACAAAGACCTCAAAATAACCTTTAAAAAGCCCAAATAAGCACACAGTGTGAAATGTAGTGAAAGCAAAGATATGGCATTGCCCGTTGGGTTCAGCCTGTTGATTCAACAAAACTATATGGTTTAGGTGGTATCACTTGGATTGAACTCGAATGGTCGTTTGCATGTTCTAATCTTTAAAGATTCATGCAAAAGGCTGGCCTATTTAAGAGATTGCTGCATGCGCAAAAACTGCGCCCTCATTTGAGCATAAGAGCTCGACTTGTCAAATACGGTAACCGTTATTGTTGCTTTCCTTTGCAGATCTTCACATGCCGCCCTGCTGAGGAAGCTGTGTCTGAACGCATGAGAACGGATACTATAGTTGACTATCTGCATAGGTTCCCCAAGGCTGTGGTAGCATACCTGGAGTATCTTGTTTTAGAGAAAAAACTTGAGGTTTGTATTGTGGTTTCTGTTCTATTACAAATTGCTGATAATCGTGTCTGATCCATGCTCAGTAGTTTACTGAAAATTACTTTATGTTAGAGCCTTTTCTGCAAAATGAGAAGAGATTTGTGGTTGCTTGGAGGGAGAATCTTCAGAAAGTAATGAGTTCAGACGTGCTTCCATGAAGCCAACAACACATTTTAATAGCTATGAATTGAGAAAAACACCCATGTCAATTCTGAATTTCTTGAAATATACTCTCATGTCAATACCTGACTTAATACAGTGACTCGTTTCGATACCAAAATTCTGCAGCGCATGTGCACTCATCTGTACTGTTTCAGAACTCCCAGGTTGTTTTCCTTGCTGTGAAACTCATATTAGTGGCTGATATATTGAAATTTAGATAACATTCATACCATATCACATACTTTTATCATCAACTGAATGTCGGGGGTCCAAAATAACAGTTTGTCGGTCCACTATATTTGACACAGAGACAAATGTTTAACCTTGTTATTGCGTCCTAAAAATAATAATTCACAATTTGCTGTACTTAACAGAAGGAAAAGTACCACACCCATCTAGCTGTGCTGTATTTAGACCAGGTACTTAAGTTAAAAGCTGACGACAAGAGCAACACTGAACAGTTCACACAGGCAAGGTAAGGTCTTCAGTGCTTAAAATTTGAATCACTTGCTAGGTTATACGTTTATTGCAATTTCATTTATTATTTAATTTTTCATTTAGACCCATTTTAATTTTTAAGATCAGGAGTTAGTATTTCAGGTAGTTTGCTGTAAAATGTTTGGTAACCAAAAGGTTCACTGGAGCCAGCATAGAAGAAATCTATTGGTCCTTTGTTCTGTAATAGGTAATAGACAGATTTTAAAATGGCAATGGGATATTCCAAATCAGAAATTTGGAATATTTTCAATTTAGAAATTGGCACAATTGTTATTTATAATCCTCCAAGATTTGAAAAATCCTTCAGGTTACTTCTGAAATCCCGCAATGTTGATTAATTTTCTAAAAAAATGATTGTTAAAATCCACTTTGTGTTTCACATCAAGACATCTGTTTTACAGTTAATATGATTCACGTTCATTCCCCCTTGTCTCGCATTTGTTGTCCGCAGGTCCAAACTACAAAGCATGCTCCAGTCTTCCAATTTATACAGGGTGCAACTAATACTGGGCAAAGTCAAGGAGACAGAGTTTTATGAAGAATGTGCAATACTACACGGGAAGGTAGGAGGCGTGTTCTTGTAAAGCCTCATCACACTGTGTCACAACCATTTGTGAATTGATACTCCACCTCACGTGTCACAACCACCCAACAGTGTTTCCAATCATGTTCTGCTGCAATCTGAGCTCTATGGCATGACCAGGTTTCTTATGACAAGCCTTACTTACCAGCAACATTGATTGTCATTTTTCAATTGCATTGTGGGACAGTTTTTGGCACATAAACATCCTCTGGCATCACAGATAACTGGGTGACATATTAATAATATGTTGGAAAACAAAATTGATCACTTTAGCGCATGGGAATTGAAAGCCTGCATCCACTACAACTAGATTTTGGTGCAAGTACGACTAAGCTGCTATCGTACAAAAAATAAAAGACTGACAGAAAGCCTCAGAGTGTGTTGACATAGATTTGCAAATCTATTTCTTCAAAGATTCTTGAGGCACACATCAGCTTACTGAAGTTTAAGTTCACCTCCTAAAATGCAAATTATCAATGAAAGAACGTGGCCACAAATTATCTGTGATGTCACCGCATGTTTACGAGCTGAAAACCATCCCAGAATGCATTTGAAAAACCCACAGCAGCACAAAGATGAAATCCCTAGAATTGGACTCTGAAGTGTCATTAAAATGTTTAAATCAAATGTATGGGTAATACTGTCATATAAACTGTGCATAGGAATAAGTTCTTTAAGTGAGTATAGTATGCACCCACATACTGGTGTATGATTGTCAATGCATGTGCACTGAAACGGTAGTCTGACTTAACAATTTGTGTTTTTAATGACCTTGTTGCAATCCGTTTGTGACCCCACATCAGCTTAGTGATTGTTTTGTTAATGTCTAAGTCACTTGATGCTTGTATCCTTTAGCTTGAAGAACATGACAAGGCCATACGGATGTTGGTTTATAAACTGAAGAACTACCCGGCCGCGGAGGAATATTGTCTGGTCAACTCTCAGGGCAAGGGTGACATGTACAGGAAGACATTATTTCAAACACTGCTCAGTGTCTACTTAGATCCCAACTATGAGTAAGTCGCACATACAGCGAAATCTAGTCTTCATAGTGGATTACGTGGCAGTGCTGTGCCTTCACAATCCTGCTGAATCAAAACAATTTTCTCATGTGAACTGTTCATTTAGTGCAAAATGCTTGTGCTAAAATGATGTTTTCTGCATGCAATTGGTTGTATTATTCTCAGTTATTAGAGTTGTGTTATATCGTGATGATGGAGGGGGAAAGGGTAGACAGTGGCAAATATTGGATGACATAACATATGAATTCTCCAATAAAGCTACATTGACCACAGAGTGATGTTAGAATAAGTCAAGTTTGCAGAGACTAATTACTCTAATTAGTGCTTTAAATCAATTTGAACATGAACTTTTTTATTTGTGCGGCGATCGTCCGGTTTTTAATCTAATTAGTCCAAGATGCTAAAGATGAACTCTGTTTGGTACATAGTGTTATCAGTTCATGGAACCTTGTAATCCAACTGTTCACATTAAAGGAGCTCTATAGTACAAGTACTGCCCATAGTGACACTGCTGTTAAACATGGATCTGTTTGTGGCCTAAATTAGAGTGTAACATCCTGATACAAAATATTTTGATATTTCATTGTGATGACTTGCCGAATGAGTGATCACAAATACCATATCAGCTCTCAGGTTAACAACACGACCTTTCTTCTGTTATCTCCTAGTCTGCTGGTCTTGATTGACACGCTGTCTTAAAGGTGTAGTAAGCGGCTCTTTGTTCCTTTTCACCTTGTCAGTTTCCGTCGGTTTCAGACGTCGAGATCAACTAGTGGACCCAGCTGTGTCTCTTCTCAACAGTAACAAATCAGATTTTGATACTGTGAAGGTGAGTGGAGTCTAATACAACATGCTGTCTCATTAGAAGACAGGTTTGCTGTCTAACCTGATACCTGAAAAAAGATTGTTATATAGACACTCGTAAGGCAGCTGATAGCTGCTTGGTGATCTACTCTCAAATTTGTCAGTGTATCTGGATTCTTACTGTGAGAAGACTGTATAGTAATGACGTAACTCGCCATTAGGCTTTGTTCAGCATGCTCTCATACAGTATACTGTCCATAAAGACGATGGACATTATCATTCATCAAGGCAGGTGAATAATTGGGTGGGAAAATGTTATCAATCACAACTTCTAGAACTTACTGTAGAGACTGGACATCGGGTCAGAAAGTGCATGACTCAGCAGTGTGAGGTATTGTCAGTGGTTTAAACTCCTCAGGGTTTGGTCACCCTTGTGACACGGGACACTCATTTGAGGCAGCGGACGTGACTGTACTGGACGGAGAAAGTCGTTGGTTTAAGTAAGGTGTAAAAGAGGCTGTCTGGGTTAAAACCAAGAACTCTTTGAATAGGCAAGGATGACTCAGATTTAAGTTATATGACTCATGGTCCAGGGCCATGCAGTATTTTATGAACACCGGCAGAGGGTGACAAATTTTTGTGGGAACCAGTCAATCATCAATCTCCAGCAAAAGGAGCCAAGGGGCTCTGCTACGTTGGAAAAATTATTTTGGAGCAAGTTCCAGAAGTTTCGATTTGTAGTTTTTTGCATATTATACTGACCGTAATTACAGTATAGAAAGTGTGTGATGTGTTTATGTGTGTCAATGCTGCATTTTGTTCTTGCAAGCAGTACATCAAACGATGACATTGTGAAAACTTATTTGTTTGTTCGCTCTATATTTGAGCTGAATGCAAATTAGATCCTTGTCCAAGGCTATTTTTGAAAGTTTTTACCTGTCTTGACATGGGAATAATTTATCCATTGCAAACTGCATTCTGAACATGGCTGTAACGACTGAGCTGGTGAGACATGTCAGACACAGCAATAGTCAGACAGGACGAGACACATCCAATAGAAACTCTTCGTTCAGGGTATCGTGAATTCCTGATATTGGGCGTTAGGGTGACTATATTTTGGAAATAGCTCACTGAGTTGTAATACTTCAGGAATAAACCTCATTGTACTTTTTTAAAAGGGTTCGATATTGGAAAGTTTTTGAATGTAGGCACGTAGGCATACTAGTGGCTAGATTTTCATCTCCCAGTTGTAACATTGGTCTTTGCCTTTCAGGTGTTGCAGTTGATTCCTGAGAACTGGTCTGTTACACTTCTGTCAGCATTTCTACAAAGCTCAATTCGCAAGAGTCTCAACAATACACGAACAACAAGGGTTGAACGAATGTTGGCCAGGGGAGAAAACCTAATCACAAAGAAGTCAATGATCGACATTCAACGCCAGGTCACAGTGGTCTCTGAAGACAAGTAAGTTTTATTAACAGACGGGTTTTACTGAGGTTGAAATTTAAACCTGATAAGAAAAGGGTTGTTTGGAGTATCAGTATCATGACCCAAACCGTACACTGGCTGTATGTTTGTTAGTTACGTTGAGTTCTGCATAGGTGGGTACAAAATGGTCAAATTCAAAATTAGATAAAAAGAATGAAATGGTTTATAAAGTTAAAAGTAAGTCTCATGAGCTCCATTCTAAACACAGTAGAAAACAAGAAATGCTAACTTGCCTCGTTTCAAGACTCGATTTCTTGTGAGGATCGCAAAATTAAATCAAAACATTTGACATTCATCCGTGTGTGAAACAAGATGTTCAAAGGTTATTGTCTTACTTAGCAGTGGTCAATGTAACTTTAATGGAGAAGTCTGGTTACAAGCACAATCAGTTCAATGCTATTTGAGATCGCATGAACAAAACAAACAATGAGATTACCATCTACTTACTAATCTTGGCCAGTTGCTGTATTTACTCGGGTTAATGTCCAAGGCTTTTAAATTGGGGAACAAATAAGGAATGGGCATTAAGATGAGCATACTTAGGTGTTTAGAAACGAAATGTTTGAAAAGTCGGGGAGGGTGTTCAGTTTGGTTAAATGTTGGATTCGTGTGAAACAGTCAAATAAAACACAGTGGGAGTGTGTGGGTATCTATTAATAAGATAGCGTGCAACTGAGACTGACTGTTCGGCACACTATGATAAGTGAGTTTATTTGTACATTTTGGGAGCCAACATTTGCATGAGACAGGGAGCCTTTCAAGGAAGTTTTGATTGTTTATATTGAGGATGGCCAACAGTAAGCTTAACGTGGGTGGTGAAAAGTTGAAAATTTGGAAATTTCTCAGTTGGGTGGCTAGCGAATGTGGGTGTTTATCAAGATGAGTACAGTGTATACCTAACATAACTGAACGTGGCACAAACTGACACTATGATACAAGGTACTGGTACGACCCGTGTTCTTGAGGTGCAATTTGTGTGCGATCGTCTTGTTCTGTGTAAACGCAAAGCTGTGTCAGGGCAGAAGCATTTATCACAAATACGCTTACACATTGACAGTTATTAAGGGTGCTTCAACTGGGTATTACAAAGATCGGGTAGTAGCGGGCATTAAGTGTTTGCGCAGGGACATTTAACAATTTTTTAGAGGTGGCTATTACCTGGTCAATTCACTCAAGCAAATGCCTTCACTATTTTTCCTTACTAGTACCAAAACATTAGAATGCGCATGACCCAAAAGAACTAATTCACGTGGCCTTCAGAAAAGTGTGGGTGTTTTCCTGCCTAAATGTCCCAAGTTGCTGCTGAAACTGACTATCCGTTAGTGAGTTCTGTGTGTTTTGGGTGCGTTGAACGTTAGCACAGACATAGGGGATAGTTTTAAGCCGAGCGTGTGTGTTTAAAAGTGAAAATTCAGACATTTTGGGTGTGGTCCTTTAAGCGCGACAGGGTGCGTGTACAATGAGGCTTCACCTTGTGATTAGCTCGTTTCCATGACAAACGTAATCCCTTCTTATTTATTGACAGGTTGTGTGCTGTGTGCAAGCGGTCTTTTAGTGACTCTACTTTTGTACGATATCCCAACGGCAAGGTGACTCATATACATTGTGCTAAAAATAGATACGTTTGTCCAGTGACGGGTCGAATATTCAACACGAAAAAACAATCGTCATAGCCTTTCTTCATACTTTAATCTGTGTTTGTAATGTCAGGTTATTTAAAAATGGTGTCTTGTTCATGCTTAGGCTGATGTTACTCATAATCCAAGTTTTTGTTTTCATTTTCATGTCTTGTGTTAAGTGGGAAACGTGCAATTCTGTTCGTTTACATAGGGCTAGCTATCACGTACGATTTCACCGAGTGGTTCTCACCCTATGTGTATTGTGATGCATGAAAGTGAAGACAGCAGTGGAGTGTTAAGTCACTCCACGTGGGCTATGTGTAACTTCAGCTGTAGATTTTGTGTCCACCATTTAATAACAGCAGTACTGGAGCCATTGAACCATCTGCTTGAACGACTGAACCATGTGTAAGAACCACAGAATCATCCATCCCACATACTGAATCACAAGACCAAGCTGCACTCTGTGATAACACATTTCTAGTGATTGCTCCATGGTTCATGCTGATGATTCAATGCATGTGCTGGTTATATATATTATGTTCATGTGATTGAAATTGTGATTTCCATGCATGACTTTTTGCCTATTCATCAGATGGTGCAGTTCAACAAACCTATGTTTAATTTGGATGATTCAGTGGTTTGCGTATTTGATGTGGTGCACATACACTCAGATAGTTGTCTTGTACCCTTAAACACCATCATGTTCCAGTAACAATTAATCTTCCAATGTTGTTGAACAAGTTGTAGAATGGTAGTTCTGGATGCTTGTAAGACAAGCTACCAAACAATAAATCTTGTTGGCTCACAATATATTTAAAGCGGCTATCGTCCAAAAATTGAACTCTCGATTTACAACACTTGCTGCTATAAAATTGGTTTTAACTTGTTTCTTACTCAGGTGAAAAGTGATTTCTGCGTTTGAAAAGAGCTGACAGTTGGTTAGTCCTTGGGGCTTTACTCAGTGCCTAAAATGACAAGTCATTACAACCCATTTGTATAGACTGTTTTCAAGCTATATCAAACAGACAGTTGTTTCTATGGCCTGAAATCACTTCAGTTTTACTAAGGAACAATTTGGAACCAATTTCAGAATGGTAAAAGGACGGAATCAGAAGTTGCTTTTGTAAAGAAAGTGAGTTTACATCTGCTTTAAATGAAAAGCGTAGCTTCTTTTTCCTAAATTACACATCTATAAAAAGATTGCATGTGGTGAAACACCTGTATTGTATCGTGTGTGCAGGCCACATAGATGGGCTCATTGCACAGAACACCCGATTTGGAACTCCTTGTGTATATATAGTCACTAGGCTCTTTCATGTACGTGCATTCCACAGCTGTCATAACAAGACGCGATATAAGTTGTTTGTAGTATAGACTTTGTCTTCGAGAAGTGTGTATTTAATCTATTTTAGTGCAAAGAACAGTAACTGAATGGTTCACCGGCCGACAGCTGTATAAATATGAAAGAGCAGAAACACGTCATGGTACACTAAAATCTCACCTGTTTTGGACAAAAATAATCGTCTTAATTGTTCTCTTCATTTTCTAAAGGTTTCAACGCGTAGTTGTGAATGCCCCGAGTTAAAACATTGTCTGACTAGACTGCTGTTGTATTGACCTTTGACCTGATGTGATTATAGGCTGCTACTTCTTTTTTATGACACAGATAAAAAGTTCACTTATCTGCCATACATTGTCCTAAATTTGTAAGAGTTTGCTGTAGTTTACCATGACTGTCGAATTTGACGGAGTGTGTTTGTGCTCTTCATTGGCAACATTCTATGAACCATTGCATGGCCATTACACTTCCCTTACTTGACAACTTCACTTTATTTAAACTGCATTTTGCCACATTTAGCTGAAAAGAACATCAATTTGGGTCTTTTACTCGGTTCAGTTAAGAATTCAACATCTTAGCAGAGGCAAAATGCCACCGTCATGAATGGCAACATTTAGTGTAACTCGTCTATAAACTCATCTTCCGTCACAAAAACGGTGAAATTTGTTCTTTTGTCAATCAGTAGATGTTCTGGGCTTGGAAAAACAGACAGTTCATTATTGGTAGAGAGGATGCTCTTGACATGTCATAGCTTGTTGCCGAGCCTGATCTTGAGCAAATCTGAAGATCAAAAATCACTTCTCAATTGAATAAGGAACGAGTTGCCACGAATTTTGAAGCGGCAAGTGGTCTAATTCAAAAGTTAGGTCACCACTTTGAGTGAGTAATGATAAAAGGTTAACAATAGAGGCTTGCTGTGTGGGTCTCAAGTCTGGGTGTGGGATTTTAAATTTAAGGAATAGGTGCTTTGGATGACAAGTCTTTGTGCAATGCTTGTATGTGCTTTAATGTTTTAATAAATGACTGATGATGCAGCCGTAGATTAGAATCTTGATTGGGAATGTCTCAGTAGTGGAAGGATGGGAAAATAATTCAGTGGATTAACACTCTTGGCCAGAGCTCCAGATCCTATGTCTGGACTCTTCTTGAACATTACAGCTGGCAAGTAGATGGTGTAGCCTAACCTGAAGGTGCTGTGTCTCTACCTCTTGGGTTAAGTGTGCTTAGTACCGGTATAATTCCCAACCGGTTGGCCTACTGAATTGTCAATTCTGTTATGCTGTGTAGAAGTAGCTGATCAAGATTTCAGCCAAAATTCAATCTAATTTTGTTCATGAGAAGTACTGGAATAAATTATGCATTCACAAAGCTTGTATTGTTGATGAATTGGTAGATCTGTTTGGAACGGTTCAAAATGTTCAGTGTGCTCTTTATCTTGAAACACAACCAAAAAAACTGATTAACTTTTAAAATTACTAACAATCAAAAGTCCTTAAAATATTTTTTAATTACACTACATTCACGTTTATTGTGCAACTAGCTTTTTTTAATCTACTGTTACTTATGACATTCATCTTATGAACGCATTGTTTGCAAGTCGAATTAGCGAGTTACTCAAGATGTCAAAACTTCCTGGAGGTTCGTATTATCAGGTCTCTTTGTCAGCACTTTCAGCAGCCTTCAACGTAGGTTGCTGTCCATAGGATACTTATAGGTAGATTTTTAATTGAAATTTGCACATTCATTTCATGGTCTGTCAGGTTACAGCATCTCAGATTTTTAACTTTCCATAGATCTCGACCGTCAAAAACGAAGATTTTGATGGCTGATGAATCAAAAATGTGAGGTACAGTTCCATGTGCATGGACAACATATACTGTTGCTTATTTTTACGAAGTTGAACTCTTATTCAAAGCACAAATGACATTTTGACAGAAGTGGCCGTCACGTGATTAACGACTGTGCTGTGTTGCAAAATTTGAATTTAGGTTTTTCAATAATCAGAGCATATACACTTACATAAATGGGTTCAAAATGGACCATGAAGGTTGAAAATTATTTTTTTTTTAAAACTACGGCTACATTGAGAACTGTCAACTTAGTGGTCAGATATTGATATTGTCGTATTGGTGTCATTTTAACATAGGGGTGTCAAGGGGGTCCAGACCCTCATCTTCCCACGATTTTAGCGATATCAAGTCTAGAATTTTCAAATTGTTGACTTGGACTACCCTTTTAAAAAAATCCTTGATCTCACCAGTTTTAAAAAATCCTGGATCTGCCCATTTAACATCATTTTCATCGACATTTACGTGTACAAGCCTGCGCTTAGCTGCGATATCTATCTGTTCAACTATGTGCTGCTTTCACCCAATTTGGGCAAACCCATATTCCAATATCAAACAAGACTTTGTGCAGTCGCAGTACTTTTCAATGTTTTCCGAAGAACACGCCAGTTCTCAAAACCGGTTGGAACTAGTCAACTTAACCATTGAAGAATGAATGACAAGTTTTTTTTAACAAACTTCTAGTAGCCATGTTTTTCAGGACCTAAAACAGCTATCGGTATTTACCGGTTTTTACATTACTGTCAATATGTAACAGTACTCGACGAAATGTTTACGAGTTGATCATTTTGTCCTTCATGTCTTATCAAACATACAAACCACTGACCAGAACAATTTCAGTTTATAAACCAAAATCAGGAATCTAGAATCTGGCTAGTTCAGTAAGTAAGGCGTAAAATGTGATTACATCAATCTGTGTTGGTGAAACCATATCTTATGGTGGAAAATAAACTAGTCTGAAGTGGTGCAGAATATCGGAAATGAGTGATAGATGTATAAATCAGACATAAAGTGGCTTGAAACATGGAAGCATATCAAGTGGTTTAATAACCAATGAACGTTGACTAATGTTAAACATCGACATGGTTAATTGCGATTGTCGAACAGTTGCTCACTGTCAACAATAGTGTAACAACTGGATTTGCCAACGGCAACACTGCTTGCATTCCTAATGACATCACGTCAATATGGCATTAGTGAGGACTTGGGTAACCTTTCCTTGGATATGAATGGGAATCTGCTACTGGCATAAAATGTTCAATAGGTAAATCACTTAGTGAAAAGCATGGGGGTGGGTTACACTTATCACAGTGATCAAAGGTGGTGTGTGGAATCAGTGAATACATAATTTATTTGAAAGTTACAATCTGTTATAAGGTATTAATGGATTCTAAGTTTCACAAAGTGAGCAACAGGGAAAAACAGAGTCTTCATAAAGCCTGAGTTTAATAATATATGCAGAATTTGTACCAATTACACGACGCGTCCTGGATATAAATAGAAAAATCAACAAATGTATCTAATACTATGTGTATAATCTGTCAAGCACTGAAAACAACTTGCATTGGTAATACTTACAATGGAAATCTATAGAATTACACTGCCTCTGATATACAGTACCTTGCTTTATATATCCAATAACCTAATAGACACTTATATGGCAAAACTATATTGGTGTAACATACCTCAAATTCTAATGTTGAAAATCATGTTTACATTATATAACAATATAGACATTTTTATTTTATTTTTGTGTCAAACAAGCATCATTTAATGGATAAGACACCTTGAGCAAACCAAACTACAAGAAGCAACAGAGAGTGGTAGGAGCAAAATGAGGCCACAAAGTACATTTTTTCTGCACAACCTCCGGCTGGCAACAACTCGATTCTAACAAAATCAACATTCTTTACACTCTTCATTTACACTTACTGTAGAAAAATATAGATGGAGCAAAACAGCATCCATTATCCATGACATCTATGATTTAATCTCACGATGACGGTGTCATTATACAATTAGTAGACTAGTGTGGTGTAACAGCTTGGCTAGTAGTATAGCTAGACTCTGTTATGCAGGTGAACTCTAAAACACAACGAACTGCCATAGGACTTAACGATTTCACCGATTGGCAGCAGAACAAGTTATCAGCTCTATCGATCACAAATTAAGCGGAGACTGATGACTTGAATCTGCACGGTCCAGTAAAAGAAATGCATCGCATTACAGAAGAAGAGGAAGAAAGAGACTGAAAAGAATAAACTATTTGTTCGACATTTCTCCAGCGATAGGTTTTTACAAAAGGTTGCGATTTGTAATACGAATGATCAAAGTTGTCTTCAGTCAAGTTTGGAATGTTCACATGCGTTGGAAGACTTCGTATTTGTGTTGAAACGAGCCCCCTTTTGTCCTGGGGTCCACTTTTTTTTTCTGAGTGAGACGTTCTCTCATTTCTTTAGCTGACATGGGCAGATTCAAGCCACCATCTGAACCACCGGTCTGTGCGGGAACTGGGGCTGGCTCAGGGGCCTTGACCTCTTTTGCCGGTTCAGGTTCGGGTTCCTTCGGTGGCTCTGGCTCGGGTTCCTTCAGTGGTTCTGGTTCCGGTACAGGCTCCGGTTCCTTTGGCGGCTCGGGCTCGGGCTCCGGTTCGGGTTCCTTGGGAGGTTCAGGTTCCGGCTCGGGGTCCGGTGGTGGCACCTGGATTACAGTCGGTTGTGGTTCAGGAGGTGGTAAATCAGCCTGCTCATAGACATGGTCATCTTCATCTTCCTTCTGGAAGTAGAAAACAAGAGTGAGTAGGGGCAAACAGCCATCATTAATCAATGAAAGAAAGACAAGACAAGCACAATATCCTTGCAACTCACATTAGGGAACATCAGTGTCTCCAAAGGTGATCTTCAACAATCACAACAAGGGGAATTTCCAGTGGAGGATATACATTCTCGTGGATAAGCTAACACACACGAGAGGGACAGTTTCCTAATAACAAATGCTGAAATGACAACAAACATCCTCAGTGTGATATGACATCACCCTGTTTCAGGATACAACCTGTGGTACCATGGGCAGCAGCTGGTTATCTCATAATCAAACAAACGACTTTCTGTTTGCATGGTCCAAGTATTTTACCATTATACATAACTCCACGGAAATCCCACTCGCTAATCTGACCATGTTAGTAATTTTCAGCCAAGTTATGCTCATGTGAAACGGGGAAACGAGGACAAGACAGTTAACATGGTGCGAGTACAATGCACAAGTACCATAAACAGTCTTTAGTTTAGGACACAGTATGTAAACATTTTTATCCTGATTTGTCCACATAGACGTCAGTACACAGTTCAATCGCATTACAAAGACCCTGGTCTACGACTGTTCAATGGAATACAACGCTCCATTCCACAAATCCTACTTTCTTCAATGCCTTTTCTACACTTCGTTTTCAAAGAATGCGAATACAACTGAATACAGCGTTCACACAGATGTTAAGTCCCAACTCTGTATATTCCCAACAGATCAGGTCAGTGGCTATGTATACAAGCCACCTCCTCATTCACTTCAGCAGTGCCAGCATGTGCTTTTGGTCTTTGTGTCGTAGAGCATGAATTCTACAATATCACACTTCCTACACCATTGCCAAAATACTTACAACACCAAGAATTTTATTAAAGGGATGCATTAAAAAGCTTTTTAATGGTTAAGCATTCTCCTTTGTACAGTTAGGCAGTACAAAAGGTACCAGAATTTACCATTCGAATACCAACCCCAGAAGATTAGCACATGATACAGGTGTCGCCTCTGCTGTCTATGATTAACGATGACACAAACCAAAACGTTGTTAAATGCAAATTAACAGAGATGGAACTAAACTTAAGACATGTGACTGAGCTGAGAGTTCCAATTTGTGATTTCAAAAAACTTTGAGAAACAAAAAGTCAGACAAATCAGTCTATGTTTACAAATTGAGCAGGTGAAACGCATAAACCAATATGCAAACTTGTGTGGTGCAAAAGAAGAGTTGAACATATTCTACACAACAACATGTAAGATTAATCGGTGTCCATTTAGGTTACTACAACCCTTGATTATTAATATATTCCCATCAAATTAGTTTTCAAATCCATGTTTTGTTTAAATTGTCAAATTAGGAAACCACACCGTGGAAACTGCCAACAAGATTGCAAAAGCTTTCAGAACTTCACTGACGAAATTGATGAGGGTGGGCGCCTTCTTACATCAGTGAGAACACATCTCATTATTAGTCAGGTAAAGACCAGAACAAACTGTATATTTCGTTTTTTGACCAGACGAGCAGCTTAAAGCTTTGAAAGCTACCGCAGTGTAAGGAATGAGAAGAGACCCACAGACATGAACAGATGGTTGGACAGGGGTGCTGAACATAGGTGCAAACATAGAGTCTTACTGTAGCAACTTCTGCATCTGGTGGCTGCTCAACAGAGGTCTCTGCTGGTGTCTACAAAGGGCAAGCATGATGAGCTCAATAGCACACAATGGTAAACACCGACTAGGAACAAACACAACCTACCTGGAGATGATAGTTAGTCAGAGATAAAACCTGGATTTGATAACGTTTCACAGAACAGGTACACTAAATCCTGTTATGCTATCTCTGACATACTTTAAATTTGATAAGACGAGCTGCGGCACTTTACCTAGATGATACAGCTGAGAACATTTAAAGGGGCACTTCTCCGCTGTTTGGATGTCAGCGTTGAATTCTTAACCAGAGCGCTTTGGTGTTTAAAATCATTAGCACACTCATGCGATGTTGAATAGTTGCCGACTGAGCTAGGCCGAGAATGAGTAAATGTGTCACTTTCGACTTTGCAATTTTACAGTTGGCCAAAGCCAATAAAATCTTAAGCATTTGCTAAAGTCGTCGTTGGTTTCACTGGTCTTGTTAGAAACAGAAACATATCATGGTAAGGAATATCATGAGAGCAATTTATGAGATTAAATGGTTTAATTCGATTTACGTTTTCCAGCCAGCAAAACGGGGTAAAATTCGGCTTAAAACCAAAACCCAGTGTATATTTCACAGTCAAAACTTTAGTGTTACTGCTGTTGGCCATTTGAAACAAAGATAACATTAACTCATCAGCATTTTCATTGTACTACAATGTTCACATAAAAACAAGGTTTCCCAGGCTAAGCATTATCTTCAAACTGTTGCCATTGGTGGCAACAAGTGAGTAATGGTGGCATTTCACCTCCACTCATGCAGGGTGCATTGTTAGGTTAGCATAGAGGGAGTGGAAACAGCTTGCAGACATCTGTGCATTACATACTTTGGATCTAGTGTTATTCTAAACCCTTGCATTCAGTAGAATGTCAAAGATTGTAATGCTTCCATGTGCATCACAAATACAGTCTCCAATATTCAGGATCATGACCCAAGCTGTCTTCAAGGTACACAGTTAGTACTTGGTTAAATATTTGGTCAAAGCTGTTAAACCCGTTTTTCATCAAGATTAATGACGTAATTTTACACCTTACTTTCTCACAAAAAATATTGTGCGAGACAGAAATTAGCACTGGCGGTAACTCAATGCAGTGCAGAATTTTTTCTCCCTACTATGACAGGTCTTTTGCGAATGCCTGCAGTGCGTTCCGTATAAGTGAGGATTTCGCGAAAGATCACGCAATACTTCGTGAGATACTGTTGTGTATTGTAAGCAAAGCACATGAATCACCTTAGCTTCCTTAGTGAAATTCGTGCCTCTGCAAAACTTAACCCTGCTTTGACATCAGACACTAGGGCTATGTCAGAGTAGAGTTTACTAGCTGTCTCTTGGCAACAATAATTTAGCCAAAATCACATACTCCAACAGTGACATTTTGCAGAATCTGGTGAAATCTTGCTTTTCTAGTGAGGCACTAGCATTATTGAAGTTGACCCCGAGGACATTGTGACAGATTGAATACACATGACAACAAAACATTCAACCACTGTGCAGAGCATTCTTTCCCCAAAAGTCCTGGAAGGTTTTGCATTGTGCTGAACAACAAGCATTATAAACACAATTTTATGACCTTTAACCTCCATCAAGTGAAGAACATCAATATCCATTAACTTAGAGGATTGTGACAGGTAATCAACACTCACTGACAGGATGTGTTTAGTGGACATCACAAAACATTAAGACAGAGAGAGTGAAATGGTGATAGCAGGAGAGCTATAGAGGTGACTCTGAAAACAAGGTATAGTGTCTGCGTTAGCGTTTACTAAGGCAACAAGTCCAAAGACAGTAAACATCAATGTGTTCTTACAACTACTACTTCTTCTTGTGCCGCGGGTTGCTCAGTTTGCTCACTAGGAGGCTCTGGTGGACTGGTCTAAATAGATTAGAAACAACAAAAGCTATGAGATCAATTTCCTCAATTTGCATTTCGTTTTCACTGCTGCTTACATGTAAATGTGACGTCAGCAATTGGCTAATTCAGTCGTATAGTTACCTGCACTTACATATGGCAAAAGAAATGGTCACTTCATCGTGAACAAAATTTCAAGGGTATATTTTGATGTTGTTTTTAGGCAGCACAAAAGAATTTACAATTTTCAGTCATACCACAAGAAGCATTGAACATTGAATGGCAACACATGAGCAAGCAAGAAATAATTACTAAAAAGCACAAATTGGAGAGTTGAAATCTGAAACAAAATGAGCAATGCATTTCAGACGGCGACCTCTTCAGGTCATTACAGTAATTCTTAACCTACTTAGTACAAACAACAAGATGGACAATTTCAAGATTAAAATCTTAAAATTTATCAACAAAACGAACAATAAGGAAACTCTCATTTCATAATACAGTACACGACAAAAGTAATCGGACAAAATACTGTTTCCCCATCATGATGGTGATCGAGTTCTGTGAACAGCAAAAATTATTGGTAATAACCGTTATTGGCAGCAAAATTGTAATTGCAGAATGACGTAGCCACCTTACTAATTTTCCTGTTAATTATTCAGCAATCCAGTCATTAGGGAAGGCTACACTGACAATGAATTTAGCTTCCACCCAGCTCTTATGACAGGGAATTCTGGGACGTTTTGTCTGAAACTTCTAATATGTGCTGTAAGTACATTGTGCTATACACCGAGCTCATGGACAAAAATTAATCATTTTCACCAGTACTGCAAGTGCTAAATTAAATGTACAAAACACTTGGCTTCCACTGATTCTAGCTTCCGCAGAACTG
Organism: Phoronis australis; assembly: GCA_002633005.1. Classification (NCBI taxonomy): domain Eukaryota; kingdom Metazoa; phylum Phoronida; family Phoronidae; genus Phoronis; species Phoronis australis. Next base: position 87,181 of record NMRA01000190.1, on the reverse strand, counting down.
AAACCAGCGACATTCAATAACATAAAAGTCATGCATTAAAAAAATTTGCTACCAACAGGCACAACTTTTTAATATCATTGGTAGAAATGTAGAGTCTTTTAACAAAGCGCAAAAGCAACGCGGTGCATTGCAAACACTTCTTTGAGGTACAATAAGACCACTTTATCAGCATGGCCAAAAGGGGTAGCTACTGTAGTCACGTCAGCATGGCAAACGGCAGGAATGCTCATTTTCTCCATTCGACTATCAATGCCAGTCATGTGCTTGACAATTGACAATACCAACACATCACTCTAATTTCATGACGATCCTTTACCAAATGTTTAAGATATTACTGCCACTAAAAGGCATAGTGGAACTCAGTGCGGAGTTCAAGGTAATTTGTACTGCGGGTTTGATGTTCGCTGGTCAGAGACTGGAATTTAAAGGTGTGGCCACACAATTGGTTCCACCCCCTGATTATACCGTAAATAAATCACAACAGTAGGCCCATGCATTTCATACATATTTAGGAGTCTTCACAAACATTAATAACTTCAGTATATATGAGAAAAACTTGACAAGCTGCAAGAAGGGACACCTATGTGATCAGATTACCGTAAAACCTCACCAGTTTCAGGAAGTAAACAACGGCCTTTTTCCATTATTCAAAAGCATCTATTCTTGATGCAGCTTTACGCAATTTTCAGAACATAGTCTTCTGGTAGCTACTGCTTAGAACTTAGAAACGAAAAGCATTGCTTTGACGTCACTCTGTTTATGAAAATTATCATTTTACTTGCCTACCTGCCACATTGCAGGATTCAACATAACGGTTCCTGGGTAGCCAAATATGAACCGAGTTGAGCAATTTTTAACATAAAAAATTACACAAGTTAAGACAAAAAGCCCCAAAATCGAGCTCGACTGAATTGGCTTTCAAGCAACTTTTTACCTAGGAAATGCCAATGGCCAGCGGTATTGAGCTGAAAGTCTTTCGAAATTTTATATCGAATATAAAGTTTTGAATGTTATATCTCCCCAAATATCAGTAGCAGTAGTGTATAGAACCACAGAGTAACTGGTGAGATTGTACCGTACTGTTTCAAAGCCTAGCAAAGTCACATCTACTTGTTAAAAATGCCTTACATCTTCAACAACAGGTGGCTCTTCTGGTTCTGTCGGTGCAGGGGGGTCAGGCAACTGGAGCAAAAAGATCATGTATATGTATATTAATATCAAGAACATGCATCAATAAACCAGAATGCCGACTGGGAGCTTGCTTACAGAATATTGTACAAAGTTTGTAGTAAGCAGTGGCTTTTTTCAAATGTCAAGAGACGACTGCAACAAACAAAGTACCAGCAACACATTAAAACATTGATATATCTACACACGTAATATGATTTGTTATGAGAAGTCATTTAACAACATCATGAAAATGAGTTATTGAAAAAGTGTTTAAAGAATGTCCAGGTTGACTACTGACCTAAGCTTTACAACAAATTCAGACCGCATCTCTGTGCAGATAAAAACCTGGCGTGTAATCAGCAAGTTGCCGCAAGTACAGCAAGCAAAGCGCATATTAGCTGGATGCTGGTTATCCACAAACCAAGGGAGTTATCAGTGAAATATGCCAGTTTATTATTCACTTATTTACTGTATTTCACACCTTATTCTGAGCTTTGTGCTTAGCTTACAGGCACTTGAGGCAGCTGGCTGAGTCAGCTGATCCTCTGCTGCTGACACCAAGTAAAAATACAACCAACAGGTGATCTGAGAATAGACATTGCCATCAGTCCAATCAATTACAAAAATGAACGTTATTGTTGTTTTAAACATGCATGGGTGAAATGCTAGTGTTTAAGTTAAAATAGTTTGAGGTCAAGGATGCTTGGGTTGGTGGTGGTGTTGCTCTTCACTCGTTGAAATGTACGAACAGGTAAAGTGGAAAAATTACGTCATAGTATAAGTAAGTCATGCTGCCATAAAATGCATGCCCATGACGGGAACTTCTGAGCAATATTGCCCATTAGTAGGTTACATACTAAATTCATAATGAAGTATTCACAGAATTAGATCCCCATGCTTTCAAATATTCATAAAGCTTCACAATGAAACCAGTATGCGAGAAATGACATCAAATGCTTTGAATTAATCTATAAAAATAACAATCTCTTGCTAAACAGTCAGTTCCATGCACATATTTACCCGTACATCACCTATAAATATGTCCTACTTGCGATTTGTCCTGGCTACCTAAAATTGGCCAATTTAGAAATGATTTTCGCCTTGGACAGTTGACACTATATTGAACAACACAACATGTAAGAGAGGGCAGACAACAGAAGTGATCACTGCGCTGGTTTGCCAAAGCAACATAACATTAAAGCATCAGACTGGGCAAAACACTTACAAACAAAAGCTTAATCTCAACATTGAAAGCGAATGGAAAGATAAAACGTACTTAAATACCCTCATACACTCTCAGTGTTGAATTTATACAACATGCTAATTACCCATGCCAAGAAATCAATTAGAATTTAGTAACTCCAATAGCCTCAAACCTGTGCATGTTACTAATTAGTTTTGGAGATTTACAATTGGAATTGTCACGCCGAGAACCAGTGCAATGCTTGTTAATCAGTGGAGAAAACTGGTTCTCGAAGGTGATACAAGTAATTAATCCAATAGTACAACAGAATGCTGTTCCGTGTAACCACGCGGCAGAACTGAGCATTGAAACATGGTGAGAGGACAGAGTCCATGTTATCTTTAAAATGAAGTAGATGCGTAGCTCAAAAATTACTTCCAGAGTAAAAATCCCACAAATTTCTGACAAAAATACTAAAATTGTTTTTCAAGGTTTTTAACATTGTTGCAGTAGACTAAAGTTTCTAAAAACATTAACTGACAGGTTATAGTAAAGCATTGATTTAGTGATACATGCCCTTTAAGAAAAACACAGAAACTAAATATTCACTTATTGGCCATATTATATCTTATATTGGAGAAATTTTATCGTACTTGACAGTGTCGGTTCACATGTGCACACAGTCATCAGTAAATTTCATCTTCAAACAGAAGAGTGAATTGTCACAAGAAACATAGGCTGCTTCAAATCTAATTTTGTATAGATGTATACTTGTGTCCAAAAATCCGGTGCCTGGAACATTTTGTCATCTTGACAAAGGGAGGACATAAATCTGCCTTAAGTACCATTTGAATGTAACTAACCCAAAACACAAGGTAACCTAGCCAAAGCAGTGAAGTGCAACTTAGGCAACTGTGTAGCAAGGCAAGGTGAAGGGATAGGACGACAAAGGTAGGACGACAAAGGTCACAAAAATGCATTCCTACTCTTGACACCTAGCCACAAGAACAAAAAGCTTACAAAGGTAACTTCCTCATGGAAGGTGACTGTGGTTTGTTTGGCTGGTTCATCGTGACCATCAGCAGACTACAAGTACACAGATTAGTGGCAGGAGGCTACGCGGAGATTATCTGAACAAACTGGTGACTAAGTTAATAAACTGAAGACTGACCAGGGATGAAAACTGAAGTCACATTAAGTAGTCACATTTAAGTACACCTAGCCAACACTACAGACAACATACACATAACATTATCTGTTTTCTATTATAAATACAGTTAAATATCACAATGTCATACAAAAATAATTGCCAATGAATTTTCATTTTGATTTCCAAGGACCGTTAGTATGCTACAACAAATTAAAAGAGAGCTACAAGGGCGCAATACTTGTGAAAATAATTATGCAACAATGTGGTACAGCTTATCTTGAAGGAAACAAATTAAATTTCACTTCTTCTCTATATAGTCTTTTTTGTTTTAATAGGTAAAATAAAATTTCTACAAGTATGGTATGTTGCTTTGTCATAAAACTTTTTTTGATTGTTTATTATGTACCCTACAGATCCCATCGGATCAACATGAAATTTACACCAACATGTGTCCCCTGAATGGTTCGAAGCCTATTGTTTTTGGACAATAGACAGACCATGATTCGCACACTGACCATGTTAAACAATACATGTAATTGCATGTTTGGATGTCAAAACAAGAACAACCGAAAGCGTTGAAATGCAGCCGTGACTGCGTTGCAAACAGTATTACTTTAAGGGGTGATTGTGAGGATCAAATGTGGCCACTAAATGGTGCAGGATATGAGGAAACCGTCCAAAAATGGGAAGACCTTACTAGGCGTCAGGAATTCCAAAGATACATGGGGTAATGCAAAATACTGGAATTGACCCTTTAACAAGGCAAACATGTAGGACGATCTGTCCAAAAGCTGTCTCCATCTGTTGCCAAAGCAGTTATCAGGGAGGCCTGAAAGTAGTCATCATCCATCATCATATTCACAGAAAAACATAACCAAACTTTAAAAGATCCCGCAAGATGTTAGCAGAGGAAACAACATAATTGCCGCTAGTGGGCAACATAGGCACCGGGCTCGTCACAAAATCAATGTCAACTTTGGCCTCTTCAACAGGAACATATTAGCCAACTTTCAAAATAATTCTTGGACACATTTGGCAGATAAAGAGACGGACACAAAACACATTCAAAGTAAGTGATACAAATTGTGACTAGACAGTGCAGAATACTTTGAATAGATCTGAAAATGGGAATATGTTGCCGTCTTCTTAACACAAACCTATTCTCCAATTTTATGAAAATCAATCAAGAAACTCTGATGATACAGAAGTAAATATAAGAACTACAAATGCCATTGGACTTGGCTATTGATTCAAAACCCATAAGTTAATCGTCTCAGCCAGAACCATAAACAACCCTTGGCTAAGTTATTTTTACTTCCACAGGCCAACTAGGGATAGTTGAACCGACCTTGCATATCAATTTCAAAAGGCCTACATGTGTGAAGTTATGAACGACAAACATGATCAACGACCTTCAGCAACATTCTAAGGTACTAGTTAAACACTCCAGGCCCAAAATGTCCAGCAATGGGACAACTAGAAACAGCCGTGGACTCATAAATACCATTAGAGGGCACCACTGTAGTCAGGCATTTCTGAAACTCAACGCCTGCCATGGCTTTCTAGGCAGGATCACAGCTACCAATTTTCATATCAATCCTTCGAGCAGTTTGGCGGATAGAGCGGCAGCATATATGTTGAATCCGTCCAAACTGAGAATGCTCTGGAGTCTCCTTAATAGAAATATTTTTCCAGCTTTATGAAAATGCATCGAAGAATTTCAAATATATTGAGGCAAATGTAAACAACAGGGCTTGGAATGACCAATGACAAAAAACGCGGAAACTTTGAAACTTTTACGGCCCAAAAGATTGCCCGATAACCAGCCTTGAACTGGTCAGTGTGAACCTTTCCCCGACAAAAATCGGGACTAAAAAAAAAAAAACGTTACCACCATCAGTAGCATGCGTCTGCGTCCTTTTAGCTCGCCCGTCTACTCCCAACCCACACATTTTTGGCTGCAGAGCGGTACTATTTGTCGCCGCGCTTAACAATAACATGCCATTGAAAATCCCACCACGGTATCCCAGATGCCCCGGCAATGTTGACAATTTACGTTCCTCCGGAACATAAAGAGCAACTTCCGCTTTTCGAGGTGAACGTCGTCTGCAACGCCGCGGTAAGAAAGGAATTTGCCGCGGAAATTTTATATCAAATCCGATTTTTTTACGCGGAAATATTATAAAAAAAGCGGAAAGCACATTTGAAAAAAAGCGGAAATCCGCGTTTCCGCGGAAAATTCCAAGCCCTGAAACAAAAAAATGTCACTTAAGGGCATAGCAGTAGTTGATTCGGCTCAAAATTCCTCCTCAAGCAGTCAACTTCATTAGGAACACACCTTCTAATTCTCTTTAGGATACTCAAGGGGTTTAGGAGATGTAGCAGCAGAGGCAGGACGTCTGGATGTGAATCGCACATGTTTATGTGGATACATGAAAATATTATTGTGGAAAACCAACAGATGTCATAACTGGAATTCTTTCCTTTGACAAATTCAAGATTAAATAACTGCAAGACACACCGATGAAATATACACATGTCCCAACATAATGGTCACAGTGGTTGTGACCCACATGATGTACACCTTCAAAATAATTTTCACACTGGGTTTATTCCAAAAAGGTTCTAATAAATTTAGTACCAAGGTCGTTTCTTACCTACTTCGTGACTTAAAAAGTTTTTCATCTTCAATCTATATATCCAGCATTCAATGTATGGTGCATCATGTTGCTAACAAAACAGAAATGAAGACAAGTACGTTTTAAATCCTTTTTGATGTTTTTTTTTGTCAATTCGACATATCTTACATACTGTAAAAACAAAATAAACCAGCAGCAGTCTACACACTTAACAGTACAAAAAAAAACAAGAGAACACATTTAGTTCCAACAGCATAGTACTATTAGGAACTTAGAGCTACATCGCAAACCTGTTTTGAGGAACTGTTACCACACTGTTATTGATTTCGTGGAAGTTGCCTAAATACACTCTTTGATAGTAAGTAAAATTGACAGAGAAGTCCATAAAATGGCTGCTATCTATGAACATAATTTTTTTTCAGAGAGAACTCCTGAGAGCATTTACTATTTACAGAGTTAACTGACGATGAAAAAATTCAGCATAATTTGGTCAAGACTAGTTGCATTTGAAACAGCAAGACCCACATTTACATCAATTGTCTTCACTTCAGTATGGCAGAATTGAGGAATGCTCCTTTTGATGAAATTATACTTTGTCTACAGGTGGTGTTTTGTAGTTTGAATGTTCAAATAATACGTATATTTACTGACAGTACTCAACACAATAGTAGCCCAATAGCAATCAAATAGCAATTTCCAAATGTAGCAGTGAAATATGTGCTGTGGCTAGATGGTGATTGAGTTGAGTTGGTACACACAGCACTCAGCACATTTGAACGGAAATTTATGGAACAGATATCCCAGGAGTTTTACACATCCTTTGAGAATACCCTACCATCAAATTATTACTACTGTGATATAATCAAAAGATGGGTTTTGTCCTTATCAACTCTGCCGGTCTTTGACACCACAATATCCAGCGGCAGTCACTTTCACGCTCCACAACAATGAAGAGATGGGTGTAGAATGTTTGGAATTGTAGATAACAAATGGTAGTGAAAGTTTTGTCTCAGGCACACATATTCCAGATTGCCTCGTTACTGGGTTAGCCTACAGTGACCCCAGTTTGCACAGCAGTTCTGGAACTGAGCGCCTACTTTAACTAATGTCAATAAGGGATTTTCCAAAATGGTGCTCTCTTGAGTAATGGAAGCACCAAAGTGACTTTCGATTGATCCCGACTCAGATTGGAGGTTCATTAATTTAAACGCCTTCATCGTCATCGTCCTCCCCATCGTCCTGTTTTCGTGTAATTTCGTTAATTTAAAAGCAGAGAAATTAAATCCACTGTCAGCATTTCCACTGTTTGATTAGTTTGAGTCCACTAATTTATCTTAGCTTTGTGACATCAACTGGGAATGAAACTGTTGGTAACATTTCTTCACAGTGGGAAATGTATGGAGCATGATTTTCATCCATTAATCTTTCAGAAGGATCGCCTTTTTTCATACGGCATTAGTACATTCCACCACACAGCAGTGGAAATTTTCCCGCATTATAACAGGAAAGGTGTTCAAATGATGATCATACCAGAAGGTTGAAAGCTCCCGTCCGCATTACGTGGCATCTGAAGGTGGCACTGAATGCCTGTCCTCCGAAAACGTGATCGCTCTCTGGCGTATTAGTGAATATCAATATTGTACGGCTATATTGAAAGTCAGCAATTATTTGAATGGCATCTCAATTACAAACATAAAAAGGTTAAAGGTTACAGTGCTCGGCAAACAAATTGGTTCATTTTTGCTTTGTTGATGCCCTAAATAGTTATTCAGATTACTGGGTATCCACAGATCAAAGTCTTCTATGTGTTATTCAAGAGATCTTTGGTCCTTTTAAGAACCCTGCACTGGCCTTGCCAAGTAACATAATGCTGATTTCATTAGCATTAAAGTTTCCAAACAGAAATGCCTAATTAACAATAGAGGCTATCCCACAGCATCAGTCGATGAAAAAAGCATAAGTCTGAGCCAAGCAAGCAGTTTTGCACCTGGGTTTATCCTAGTTTTAAGAAGCATCTAGTTTAAGATAAACACCTGGTTTTCTCAAATTACCTTTTCACTGGCAACCTCAGACACTTCAACTGCAGCAGTAGCTGCAGCCACCTCTGGCTCCGTATCCTTTGGGACTTCACCATTGACAGGGGGCGCTTCTGCAACAAAACAACAACATATATCTCCCAGCCCAGTATTCCATTAATGGCTTGGTATTAGAAACAATACATGTTCAACAAATTTGTACAAAGTCATAGTGAGCTAACCTTTACCTATTTCCTTTCTTCTTGTAATAATAAGAATGAACGCAAGTGGCTACAGTAGAGCCGAGCAAAGGTAGCCCACAAGGGAAGGCCAGAGTACTTTAATTATATTTGATCTCAAATCCATCACCAGAGTCAGATAAGAGAGTTAGGAGTACAACAGATCAATTTACTCAATGTCATTATCCAAACATCACAACACAACACAGATCCTATTTCCTCAAAGATCTCCGATAGCAACCAGCTAGAGTGAATATCTTTTCCTCATTTAAGTTGTACCTGTGCTCTGTACCAACCAAGACTGCCCTTATGCAACTCCACAGAGAAAATACATGGTCTTGTGGCTATCTGGGTGTAGAGCTACTGTTTCATCTACAGCTGTGGACTCAGCTTAATCATGTTGACAGAAAAGTTCTGATATCAAACAAACTGGAATCATCAGCAGTTATTAAAGGCCTTTTCCAACTTGAGTTAAATCAGCTATAAGAGGTGTTTTGATGTAAACAGGGAAGTTTAAATCCACTACAAGTGATGCTTGGGTGAAACTAGGGAAGTTTACCCAGGCTTTTCTCATTAGCTTCAGCACTGGCCAACACTGAGGTTACCGTAGAGTGAAGACAGGAACAGCACAGTTGTCACAAGATAGCTTTGCGATCTTTCTCCAAGGATTTTTTTTAACTATTTGTAACTTAAAATTGAAGAGTCAAAGACAAAGTATTGATAATGAAGGAAATGCTTAAGGTAGTCACAGAATGATATATTTTAACAAAATAAAAACATTTTTCAATGCAACATACACCGATGCTGATAGTCACATCTGTTGATGACTTCAGAACGGATGAAACTCAGACGAGAGGCATTTCCAACACCAATTCACTTTACTGCGAATCCACCTGTTAACTATGAAGTAAACCTGCACTTTTACCTTTCATTAAAAACTGGATGCAAAATATTCCAACTGATAGACCTCCCATGGTTGGTGGGGGGACATTGGATCATTGGATACAAGTTAAATATCCCTCGACATGCCAGTCTCTGTGACCTTCAAGCATCATCAGCAGTGATGACTTAAACTGAAGTTGCCATAGCAATAACATCAAACAAAGACAAAATCTACTGTAATGCCAGTAGCATATGTTCTGTGCAATGGATATGTATCCCAAATACCCCAAATATTTGCACCATAGTAACCAAATAGACCTAGAGGAGGGGGACAAAACTATAGAAGCTGCAAACTGAGAGTTCCACACCATTTAAAGAGTGGACTTGAAAAACGTCTTGTTTATACGGAGCTTTCAAGAAAGTCACCTTTTGAGTTCTGCCTCAGAAACACCAACCGCCCTTCTGAATAGGTTGAACCTATAAACTAAACCAAAACTCCCTAAGGCCCATTCATACTTAAAACTTAACTCCGGTATGAGAGGAGTGTAGACGTAAATTGCGAAGTTAATAGAATCGTTCATACCAGCTTCGGTAATTAATGGCATCGAATTAAACGGTAGGTGACACTGTCGTCATCGAAGTAATTGGAAGGTAGCGCAGATGCATGAAAAGACTTTTTAATATGACAAGTTGAGAAGAATAGCAAGTGCTAATTGATTTAAAAATTATTTTTAATTCGATTGGTGATTATTCGAACGACAACAGTGGCCTCTTGAGATAACTCCGAGGAGACTGAAGTTGACCATTCATACCCCACCACAGTGTCTACGCTCTGCTGCTAAATTCACGGAAGTTACCTTAGGCATTGTTAACTTCGATCTAGGACCAAAGTTAACAGTTCCCACTGACTGCAACTCCCCAAATTATCGACGTGTCGACGCTAGTACTAAAGGGCTTTAAGTCTTTTCAGTTTTGAAGGGAATTGAATTGAAAAGGCACCCTTCTGTAGGGAATTTTGACAGAACAGGAACTCTCTCATGCAGAAATGGCGGGTTGTGGGAAAGTGACCAATCAGGGGAGAATGTGATGCATGTCTCTTCTGTGGGACTTAACCTTTATCCTTACCCAGAGGTCAGTCAACTGAGAGTGTCATCAAATTGCTCACAACATAATAGTGTAAGGATAACATCCAGTTCAAATGTGTAAACCTCATGTCAACAACCTTTTGAGGAATCCAGGAAACATTGTATTGTAGTATGGTCAAACATTAGCTAGGACATTTTGTAGAACATCTTTGATGAATGGCACATGTTCACTGTGGTAACTGGTGAAGTTTTCACTTAAAAAGGGTTTCATCAAAATCGACCGAGGGGTTATTTTGCTATGAATGTACCTTTCTTAAAAATGAAATTTTGACTTAAAAAAGGTTTTTACATAAAAATAGTAATGGCATATAAATACAAAAAGTATATTAATATTTCCTGATCTTTGTTCTTTCAGAAAATATATAGTTTTACTAGTTGACAAAGCTTAGTTTTGTTATATACGAGTTAGAATGGAGGCCACTATATAAGGTTGGAGATAAGCTTAACAAAGCTCAGTGCTAACTGTCTGCACTCATTGAGTTGACCTCATGCTGACCCATCCCTCATACCATTTGAATAATCAACCAGGTTAAGTGTTGAACTACACTATAGGTAAAGGCCCTGCCACCTGCTATATTGGCATTAAGAGAGGTCCTGGGAAGATTAACTGATGTGAAACCATGGGCTGTGTACTGGCACATACAGTGCCAACTGCCAAGTTGTAGACATCATGACTGTAACATAGGCTGTGTACTGGCACATACAGTGCCAAGTTGTAGACATCATGAATGTAACATTATCACCAACTGCCCACACAACAAATATTCATCAGTGGTTTCGATAGGTTTTTGAAACGTGGGTCCCGTCACGACTGACGACTACTTAATTAAATTACGGTCCCAAAAGAAAATCAACATATTTACTTAGTTGACTTTCTTGGATGAAAATTGAAACAATGACGTATGACCTGTGTCAGAGGGTACACATTAAAGTGAAGTTCTATTTTTCCACTCGTTTTTGCCATTTCACAATCATCATGTCGTGAACACATCCACTAAAACAAGAAACTGTAGGACCACCACATTTATCCACCTTCACTCTTATCAGGCTTCTATTGTGAGTCAGCATGCGTGAATAATTGGCTGATAAGCCACCTCTGGAACTACTTTTGGCTGAATGGATGACCAGGCCATAAAATGATAATATTAGCCAAGACCAGTTGCTTATGCAACAAAGAATAGTGTCCTAGTATCATCTAGCCTTGGTGGAAAGCTGTATACTGTATTGGCTCTAATAAACGCTTAGAAAAAATCATTTCACGGGGAGGGGATTCTTATTGTAGCCTACAGCAGTTGAAAGCCGGTTTCCCAAACGGGTAAAATCGGAAGCTAGGATTCATAAAATTTACGCTTTGTGACGAATTT
>NMRA01000190.1:58207-74500 GCA_002633005.1 Phoronis australis | reverse complement strand
GTACAGTTGTTAGGCTAGACTGTAATCAGCTGATCATATCCGCATGAGCGAAGTCAATTATCCTCGCTCGTGACTCGATGAATAGAGCAGCTTGGCGGCATCCCTTTGAGCATGAGCCGAGCGCGTCTCAGCCAAGGTGGATAAATACGGTCTAGTTCAATTTTCCATACCCCGCCGTTTACCTTAAACACCGGGGTTAGAACCAATTTTATTTAGTGGGAATGTTCATAGCATGTGAAGTTACAGTTGTCACCAGTGGCAGTGGTCGCCGGGAACATTGTATTGTTACAGTTTCTACAGTGTAATACAAATGGCTGCGTTGTTGAGATTAACATGTACCAGGTCTTAGTTCACCACAGCCTCTCAATACTACGCGACAAATTTATTCTTTAAAATATTCATTTACCGTTTCTCACAGTTTTAAGAGCCATATCCTGGCAACGTATTTGTGGTTGACCTATTTATACATACATGGCATGTCATTCAGTGCCAAACATTGGGATCAGGTGTTTGTGGCTGACCTATTTTTCCATGTACCAAAGTGACAAAGGAGCAAACACAATCATCCAATAACAGAATTTCGCATTCCGTCTTATAAATTCAGCATCCCTCTTTCTGTTTCATGCAAAACAGTTATTGAATACTTAACCAGTGCAGCATGAAATTTGCACTGCATCATTCTCGTGCATAAATATGACATTTGACCTATGTCTCATGGATGTTTTTCGACAGGAACTTTTTCAATCATTGTAGTTCAAAAATTTCAACAGAGAGAACAAATGGAGCGAGTTTGTGCTTAGATTTATCTAGATTGCATTTTCAACGACTTTGATAACATTTGTACAGCAGGTCAGTCTTAGAATTTGGGCATATTTTTCAACGTTAACTTTTCTCTTACTTCAAATTGCGAACTTGGCTAGGCTACTCTAACACACCTGTCAGTTAGAGAGCAGCGATTTAACTCTGGCTTCGGCAAAAAGCCTTACTGTTATGGCAAATCCTTTGTTCTTTGTGTTACTACTTCAACTTCAAAGGTCTTGGGTGACCAGAATCTTTGGTTCAGCGGTTACTTGTTTTGGGGGAAACAAATGCCCAAAATTTGGAATATCCAGTTGGCTCATACCTTAAGTAAGTGCGCAAATACTTTGCCCCCAAGGATGTTATGGATACAAAATTCCGGGCAGCCTTAAAAAATTTCTTGCCATACTGGCATTTACCATTTAACGGAAGGAAACACTGCTCATTAAGCAGAACATGTGTGCCACCATGGAAAAGTAAATTATTATTGCCAAACCCACATTTGGAAACCACATGTAAACAATTTGAACAATTCCCTGAATATTAATGCCACAACTAAATGGTCAGTATTTGTTTAATCCTGTGCAGAAAGACATTTAAACAGCCTTAAGGGTGCCCTCATACACCCTGAACACCTGATTGACAGTACAAATTGCACAATAATACGGTAAGCATTGCTGCAGGGCTCAAACAAGTAACTCCATCTAGTACTCTAGAGTGCCATTCACACTTACTAAGTTCACACTACGGATCAGCTGACATGAAACGAGTTGTTCCAGTGCGTAAGCGGACTAACAAGGAGCAAATTGACACCACGGTGACAAATTTTTGCCACCCGTTTGTGAGGTAGAGCAATTTGCGCCCGAACATCTTGCGCCGTGTCAATTATAAGTCTAAACGTGAAACTGGAGCAAGGCGGAAAGGATCATCTCTACAGCGCTTATAAACCTGCGCATGTGCGATCCAGTCTCTCCAACCTGCAATTTCCATCTTGCCAGTTAGTGACTTGTGTGTGTAAACGGCCGCTTGACACGAGTCAATTTGCTCCATGTCAGTTGTGCCGGGTCAAAAGTTGATGTCTAAACGGGACTTATTGCCTACTTCTAGAAGACAGTTGGCTTATGTTTTTATCCGTAAGACAAAACTGACTACAATTAACCAAAAGATGATTTTTTGACCTATGCTATACGTTTCTCAAAACATTGAGTCTTCCATCTAGTCAAGCTGACCAGATTTCTATCTTTTGACTGATGAGTTGGAGAGACCTTTTGACTTTCTGCCTCAGTCAGTTTTCATGGAAAAGGCTAAGCCATCAATACGCTAAATTTTAAATAGAAAAAAATGCAGTTAAGCCGAAACAGGTCTCAGGCACTGATCCAGTTTTTCGTTTGCAAGGAGCCACATATACGAATAAACTGATTCGACTTATCAACTTGATCATACTAATACTTTTGTCATAAGCATTTATGATTTGCCAACTTCCCTAGCCAGATATCAAAAATGTTAAGTAGGGCACAAGTGAAGGCCCATTTTATACAGTAAAGTCAGTGTCTGCATGATTGAAAAGTTATAGAGTTCTTGGCACCAAAAGTGCTGGATGTGTGCAACATTTCCTTTGTAAAGCTAAAAACAGATATTACTACGAGCTCATATCATCAGATCTATTAATAGATGGACTGGAAAAATGTACACCGAGGTGTGAAAATGCAAACAGCAGAGCTAAAAGCAATCCCAGGTGTCAAGTGTTTGATCAAACATTCCAATGGAAATTATTAAGATTAAACTTGCCATGCAACTTCAATGAACAGGTCCAGGATTTGGGGGACCCACTTGACCCACACGGCTATGAGAAATCATGCTCAGACTTCTGACAGCCAACTTCATGTTCAATTCATTTGTAATTCATTGTCTTGAAGGTAGTTTGGTTAGAGTTTATTTTTCAATTATCCAGGTTTACCTTTATAAGGCATCGCTATAGAGACGGATGAGTGTATTGAGCTCTGCATGGGCGTAAAAACAAAATTTTGTAGGTGTGAGGAGGCGTTTACCCGAAGGAACTTGCAGAAAAGTCAATTAAAAATGTAGGAGGATACCTGTAGATATTTAACCAATTGCTGACCCTTGACTGTTTCGCTACTCGAAGTTGTAAGTCTTTGTGCATATTAGGGTATATAAAAGTTGCTCAAGATGGGCAATCAAAGACACGAGCACTTTCAACAAAGTGTCGGTTGCATGAATTGGGGGAGGGTCATAATTAAGCCAAGCAGTGTTGCCATAGAACTCTTGCCATTAACGTTAGAGTTGATAACGAAGTAGGCTGCATCAGTGTCGGTTGCATGAATTGGGGGAGGGTCATAATTAAGCCAAACAGTGTTGCCATAGAACTCTTGCCATTAATGTTGAGTTGATAACAAAGTAGGCTGCATCAGTGAACACATTCAAGCTGTCCTTTTCTAAAACTGGACGGCCACGGCAGTTCCAAGAGACTCTGATCATGATTTGAAACATCCATGAATTCCAATCATATGTGCTCCATGAAAACACCTCCAAGTCCCTCCCTATGTAACTTGATGAAATTGAAAATTAGATTACTCACGAGTCAGAACAAAGCAACTGAAACATTCTCGCTCACTGGAAGGTTGATGGAATTAAATTATCATTGGCTTGTATCCCACATGAAAATGCCAAGTTGACAGACATGAGATAAGAATGATGGATAATTTTGCCCACCAAACAACGATTCACAGATCAGCAATGTTCTGGATGTTTTTAAGGTCTTTTTCACATCAAGGTCAACACATCCATGTTTTGGAAAGTATACGAAAATATCCCCAAGTAAATTATGTCCTAAATAGATTAAAGTTAAGAAGCAAGTTGGTGAAAACAGGTGGATTTGACAAACCAAACCCGGTTTTGGCCTACTACAAACGACTTTCTCATACAGATCTCAAAACAAAATAGTGCTTTGCAACCCTTGACAACCCTCAAAAGTTTTGAGGAAATTTTGAAAACTCCTTTCAAAGTCTGCTAACGAGCAAGCGTAACCTCTGCCTATAGTGATATTACACCGCAACTGTAGGCCTTTTCATACCGACTTAACCCCAGTCTGAGTGGAGCGTCGACATAAACTGCAAAGTTAACTAAAGCGTTCATACCAACTTCCGTAGTTAACGTATTGAAGTTCATATCAACTTCCGTAGTTAACGTACATTGAAGTAAAGGATAGGTGACGCTGTTGTCATTGAAGTAATCGTAAGGTAGCGCTGAATGCTAAGATTTTTTAATGTGACAATTTGGGAACATTTACATGTGCTCATTCACATGAAACTAATTTTTCCATTGAGCAGATAGTGTATAAGGTGTGTAAACAAGTGGCAACTGGGCTTTTATTTAACTTTAATTGACGATATCTAGTTGTTCTTGCTGAATTGAAAAGATTACTTACAAGCTCTGTTACATCATAAACAAATTACCAGCCAGGACTGCTGCTTGAGTGAGATTGCCAACTTACGGCATTTGAGAACTGACTGCTGAGCCTTTATTCAGTTTCAATGGGCAATGGCCAGTTGTTGTCAAGCGTAATTTGAAGAAATGAAGATCTTATTGATGATGGCTCTTTACAAACTGGTCGCTAATTTTTTAAACCGGTCGCGAGATTTTTAAACAGGACGCAGGACATTTAAACAGGATGCTGCGACACGTTAAAAGCGGTCCATGAGAACACAGAATTCGATTGGTGATTATTAGATTTAAATATATAAGCAACTATTAGCGACGACACTACCCCTTAATAGTTGACGATAAACAGTGGCACCTGGTGATAACTCCGATGGGACCATAGTTAACCGTTCATACTGACCGCAGCTCTCCAAAACATCGACATGTCGACGTTAGTATGAAAGCCCCACTCAAGGACCATAGTAATGTCCAATCTGTGCCATAAGGAAAACAATTTTTAATTGATTCTTGCCCTTAACTTGGAAGATTGGTGCCAATGATGCATTAGAAGGTGACAGAATGAGGATTGGTGAAAATCATCAAAACGGGTTAGTAATTAGTATCCTTTTAACAATGGTAATAAGATTGGAGCATCAAAGCTTCGATGCAATATGGAACAAAAACTTAAATTGCCACAAGGGGACACCACAGTAAGTTCAAATTCTCTTGAGATCTACCTCAACTGTGCTCTTCTCAACAAGAATACATGAAACAAATTTCATGAACTCTATTGAGCCGCAATTTGAAGCAACTTAAGACGGCCACTACAGAGCGACATTGAAGTTGGGGTAGAGAGTCTTTTGAATCAAACTAGCATTGGAACAAGTACACATTTGCAGATCCTGCTTGGGGTTTAGGAGACACGGGAGTAGACACTGGAGACCAGGGCAGAGATGGGGGCAATATGCACCCTGTCCCACATGCTTAATGGGGGAGGGCATAAAAATCCAGGGAAAACTCCGCATGCCTGTGGGCTTAAATTTGGAGGGTCTGATTATGGAGATACCTATATGTTACTTATTTTCACGACTTCAACTTATCTTTTCAACTCGATTCAAACTGCCAAGAGTAAATAGAACACCTATCTGGGTGTGTCCATCACTGGTCTGAGATTAAATTATACACCTGGTAACCAAATAATGAGTAAGAGTTTACTTCTGTGGGGGTACATACTACTTCCACTGATCAATAATATCTGCCCAATCTGGGGCAGATATGACTCCAGTCAATTAGGGATTATAATTAATGTCCTACAACAAATAACCGGCTCATGGAATAGATGATTACGAAACAAAATTTTTTTACCAAACATAGTATTATCTAATTTCTTAGAGATTTTAATGTAAGAAGAAACATCTAGTCATAAGCAAGTATCACATCAGATCAGACTTTCGAATTAACACTCACTTTGGCCACTGACCACCTCAATTTTTATTAAAAAATTAATTTTTTTCAATATAAAACAGTTCCAAACAAGTAAACTCTAATTTGTTTTGAGGTCCACAAATCAATTAGCCTTCACAAATTTGACAATTTGAAATTTTCTTCAATGTTTTGGTTTCAATCTTTAATAAAATGGTGATTGAACAATGAATTTGATTTGTTTTTCTCACAGAGTTGTTGAAAAGTGATTTCCACAAGTAATCTGTCTGTTTCCCCTATTACTGGCTGCATTTCATGTAAACCACACTAACCTTTGCTCCATAAACAAGTTACATAACCGCTTCATTGTCACATGCAGATTTCCTTCATGGCTATGACTCACTTCAAGCTGATAAAAGCAATTTAAATAAAAATGAAAGCAAGAATGAGGGTCTGATGACAAACCAGCATAAGACACTTGCACTGCAAGTCTCTTGAGGATGATGTCAACTTGTAGCAGAACATAAAGGCACGAAATCGCATGTTATGTTCAAATTAGTCTACATCTCAATTCCTGACTTTCAAAACCATGCCGAAAATTCACCCGGACTACAACTACTGTGAACACGACCTTTTCATTCTTAGTTTCACTACAAGAAATGTGATACACATTTTTATTAACTGTCAAATGTTCAGTTTTCATTGACTTTGACACGACACATATATTTACTACCACAAAAATCACCTTGCCTTTGTTGGTAGTCGTGTCGAGGAAGTTGCAAATCATTCACACGCTAAACAATCATGTACGACAAAAAAATGAAAACGATCCCCTAGGTAATCCATCAGTTGTGTACATAATCCACCAAGGTTAAGTTACAAGGACATCGGATTGAATTCTACGGGATGGTATGGCGCTGATCCTGTCTTCGCAAGTTCGAGATATCGCATGGATTTTCCCTTCCACATCCTTTTGAGTATGTGTTGAAATCTGTGACAGGGGATATTGGTCTGAGCCAGTATGTATGCAATCAAAGGACATTTGGCTGTGGACCACATTTCTTTAAGTACAGTAATCATGGCTGATAAGCTCCAGCCATCAGTTAGTCAGTGACAAAAATCCAATAATTAACTGTCACATGGATCATAAACATGCAAGCCATGGTCTCTTCGGCAACAGGCCTTCTGATTTGATGCAGAAAAATTGTAGGTTTAACGAGTTTCTTAATGTATTTTTTGTTATCTTAGCCAAACAACACTACTGCTCGATTGTTCAACTTCAGTCAAAGAACACTTATTTAGGTTTGTTTCCAGGGTTACTAATACGGGGCGGGGGGCATGTTCTTATTTCTTTGCAACCAGTCCACCAATTCCAAATTTTTTGTGTCAATCAATGCCTAGAAGAACAACCATGAGCCAGGACTTTTCATGACAAATTATTTTTGAGTAACTATTACATATCAACCGTTAAAATTAGGAGAACTGCTGCCTGACTTCTGTTTTCAAAATGCCGAGTAGTAAAGTTGGCTAAAATGAAAACATTTTTATAACTTTAGAAAATATCTTGACAATTTCTACTCACAAAAATGACAAGGACAGATCTTAGAGCATGTTGTAAAGTTTAGTGATAACAGCTCAACACACAGTCTTATAAAATGGTTACAGAGGCATACTGTCTAACTCTCTTTGACTGATGAAACTAGAGGGAACTGTACAAAACACAAAAGCTATCTTTAGGCCTTACAAAAGTCTGAAAACAACCTACCCATCATATAGATTTCTCATACAAAACAAAGCCAATGTTAGTCTGAAGTACAAAGTATATGGAAAAAGACAATGAAAACTGATAAGTTTTATCACCTAACATCTCCACTAATGCTGAGAATCATTTGGTTGGAATGGATTGCTACTAAAGCTCTCGGTCCCATACAGGTAACAAGTGATTTAGCTGATCCTATGTTATTCATGTCAAGCTGAAACCAACTAACTCAGATATATACATCACTGAAGGACTTAAAATGAGACTTCATATTTTAATCAAAAAGCACCACATATTTTATTTTTAATTACAGAGATCTACTATCTACATGGTTCACAATGGGCCTCATAAATATTTTGATATGTTAGAAGTGAAAAATGAGGAAGTATATGTATGAGGTACTTTATACAAAAGCTTATTCTGAAGAAGAATAGAAATGACTGAACTGGTTGACAAAAGAAGGAATGGTACTGTTCAAAGTGTCACCATTAGTGAGCAGTGACAATAAAGTGAACAAAACAACACAGTAGAATAACTGTGGGAAAATCCCTCTCAAACTACAAGGTGGTGCGGTATTGGTATACTGTGCATGCAACACCTGAGAGACATCCCCTGAACAGGAGTGGGCATGTTTGGCGAGATTGCACAAGCAAGACTACCACAGAATGCCATCTTAGTGGTTTCGCGCAAAAAGCTAGCGACTGCACAACCCTGCACCAGCAAAACAACTACCACTCAGTGTACTCCACAAGCTGTTTGACTCGTCACTGTATCGAGTTTGAATTTTGTCGTGACCAGTTTAGCTTACTCGCATTGCGTTTGAAAACCTATGCAACAAATATAAAATATTGGGAGATTAGTTAATTCTTAAGTAAATTAGGAAATTTTGGATTTTTGGTACCAGCTCAAAGCATTTATTCTAAGACTTAACACACAAACTCCCCATAGTATGGACATGGACTTCCAAACACATACTTGAATTTTGTAATTCCAGTCAAGTTTGAATTTTCTGTTGTGGAGCACACTGCTACTTTAAACCAGCCAATTACACACTCTACAACAAGTTATTCCTGTGAAAAGTTGCAGCTTGGTTTAGTAATAGGGTGGACAACACTAGAATTGACACTCAGGGCAACGTGACATACGCACACAGTGTTCTACATAATGATTATCAACATGTCCAAATGTACATTCTGTCAAGGGCTTAGATGCAAGTATGGAAAAATTCTTTCAATTTTGGCCAAAAACAATTGCAAAAACGTATCTTTTAATCCTTATCAAAGTCTTCATAATTTTGTTGTGATGCACACAGTTTCTCAAAATATTGTCTGCTTGTAACTATGGACAATAATGACAAAGTATTTGTTCGATGATCTTTTGTAAAAAAATGAAAAATTTAAAACAACATTTTGATTTTATGCCATATTGTGTTCTAAATTAGTGAAATTATACCACATTAAGAATCCAATGCTTGGTATCAAACCAGTGGCGGATTTAGATGGGGGCCAAAGGGGCCATGGCCCCCCTAAAACTCTCCTGGCTAATGCTGTGCCCTGTCCCCCTCCCCCCTAACTCAAAATTCTGGATCCGCCCCTCCAAACATACAACATGTGAGTTCCGCTGAAAAATGTCTCAAACTTGACTGAGAGGTAAGGTAATTTATCCTAGGGTCATGTGCCCAAACGCAAACTGCAGGTGGAGCAAACTTCAGCTGACAAGACCAAAAGTTCCATCTACACACAGCTTGCCCTAGAACAACTTGCACTTAAAGTGCAACTTAACCCACTTTTAAGTGGAATGTCTACACACGCACACACATCCAGAAATTGTCACTCTGTGCATGAAAATGAACAGCTGATATGAATAAGGCACACAAAAGAAGACATGTCTGCATGAAACTGCGGCTGATAGTTACTTCCACCTAGTCCCAGGTTTGTGGTCACACAGCCATTAGATGTGCCGCACACACGATACCCAAGAACATGTTCCCCGACCTCGATAAGGTGAATTAAGTTGCCACAAGAGGGGTAAGTTGCACTAGATTAAATAGAGTGCCATCCACACACAAACTTACCCTACAGCAAGTTACTCCTGGAACGAGTTGTCGCTAGGTTTAAGTGCTGTGTGGACGCTACTTGAACTAGCTCAACTTATGCTACTTGTGACAACTTACTTCACGTTATGGAGGTGGGGTCACTTGTGGTACTTCTAATTCCTGTGTGACCACAAACCTGGGGCAAGGCGCAAGTAATTATCAGCTGCAGTTGGGTTTTCTGTTATGCGTTGCACTCGCTTTAGGTGTTCATTATCACGCACAGGGCAACAATTTTCGCCTTACCCTAGTTATCATATATATGTGTGTGTGTGTGTGTGCGTGCGTGCGTGCGTGTGTGGACGCTCCCCTTTTAACAGGAGTAAGTTGCACAAGAGTGAGATGTTCTAGGGTATGCTGTGTATGGATGGAACTTAGCATCCACACAGTCCTTAAACTCATTCCACGAGTAACCTTTCCTACAGTAAGTATGTGTGTGAACGGCACTTAACTAATTACTATCTACGCAGGCTCAGTTGCATACACTTCACGTGTCGACGGTGATACCTTTGCACTATGTTTGCCACGAGGTGTAGAGGGTACACTATCGATGTTTAGCTGATTGGGGGCAACTTGTGCTCAGGCAAGAGTATAACTGGCAGTGTGGAGATGACTTAGAAACCATACAAGTAGACTCGGTATACCAATTCAAAGACTAAGTTTGGGCTAAGCAGTTGAAGTTTGTGAAAGGCCCTTAATTTGGCAATGCAGATGTGTTGGAAAATAAATGTTTCCACTACTTCTTTCACTGTCAAATGCAACAACGAACATTCAGCAAGTTGGCGATACCACAGGTCTTATGGAATACAAGTATCACTGGATGTATAATAAATGAATATGCATCTTAGCATGAATGTTTTAAAACAATCCACCATTACATGACAATTTCATAACATTTTAATTGATAAAAACTATTTTCCAAGTTTCCTCAAATACTTAAAAATTTGCAGTGAAAGAACTGCAGATTTAAGAAGGAGCATGCGTTGGAAACTATTACCATAACGGAGGTATAGGAAATAAAACTTTCACTACTTACAAGTCATGCAACCCAAGCCACAACTTGTCAACACATTATTTTATTTACCCTAATAGTTTTCGTCAAGTTCACACAAATATCTGACTTCATTAGATGCATTCAGCAAATATTGATCAATTCCCAAAATCCCTATTGAACATCGTCAAAATGTTGTCATGGTGATATACTAGACTAATTTTTCATTAGTTTTCCACCTGAGCTCCACAAATACGAACGATATTCGAAACTAAGTGGAACGAAATTTAATTAATCTCTTGACATAAATGATTAATAGCAAGGCTTTGATAAAGTAAAAAAAAAACTATTGGGACAGTGGAAATTAATTATTAAGGTTGGGGTTTCTGTCAAATTTTATAAATATGCCAGAATGGCTGTCCCAAATCAAGAACTAGGATCAATAACAAACGATCAATGACGACAACATATATACTGCCCTGCATTCAAGTCACTATAATAATAAATAATAAATATATACACTTATATATATACATATATATATATATATATATATTACAAAGACTCATGCATGAAAATGTCGCGTCAATGACCTTTTTGACAATTCCATCAATTGCCAAGTATATTTTCAGACTCTGTTGACTACAAAGTGCAGGCTGATATATCAGAAATAAGATGATCACCAAAATTGACCATGTCACAATCTTCAGAATCAATAAAATTCAACTGCAACTTGAATTTCTATATCCCAAACCGGAGAATTTTTACTGTGATCATCAAAATCCAAAAGTCTATCTTGGTAATTATCACTGTCAATGTATTAACAGCACTACCAGCTTTTTTAAAGCTAATAAGAAAACTTAAAACATTCCTTGTCAAATCAAATTTAGCCATGCAATTTGTGCCAGTTGGACTAGGACTTGAGACGATGATTTGTTGTGTGCTGGGACTTAGTTGTCTAATTGAAACTCACTTAAAATATCACCAATTTTGAACAAAAATAATCGCAAATTTCCATCTCTTCTAACATTGCTGTAAATACCCTTAACTTTTAAAAATATTTTCTGATGGTAGGTTTGGTAGTTATCAGGGGTGGATCCAGGACTTTGAGTTGGGGGGAGGCAGGGCAGAGTATTAGCCAAGATTTTGCCCGTCCGACACTCGCACCCCCATACTGCCAAATGACATCTGGGAGAATTTTAGGGGGGCTATGGCGATAGCTTCAATGACGACAACATCACCTCCCGTTTACTTGTATTAACTACCGAAGGCAGTATGAACGATCCAGTTAACTGCGCTTCTTATGTCGATGCTCCACTCAGACAGGAGTTAAGTCAGTATGAATGAGCCTTATGAAACAGATGATAAAATAAAATTTCCCTTGTCTGCCATTTTGTGTCCTAAATTGATGAGATTTTACCGTTAATTCCAGTTGTGACCAACAGGAAGCAACATTGAATGAAATGCTAAGTACTACAATCACAAAAAAGCATTTGGGATGGAGTAAAAATTGACCGATTCATTTTTAACAGCTTAAAGATGGAACAGAAAAAGCATTGGCTCAATTCTTTCTGGAGTGATAAAGAAGTCGAAGCACAGAGAGAGATAACCGTATCATCCAATATCAGATCTACTAACCTTTTTCACATTTACATCACCACAGGGAGACTGGTGCACACAAATAGGTCACATACATCAATTTTTGAACAAGCTGTCACCAAGTGTGAATTTGTGTCATTTCCCTAAGAGTTCACTGATGCATGATCCCTACATGAGCAAGTGGGGGATCTCACTTTCAAATTGAAACTCAGTCTACGCTCTTCAGATCAACGTGGTGACAATATTTGAAATCTCCACGAAAACCATATTGCCAATTCATCACTGACTCATCTCAGAAAATTAATGTTCTTAGTATAAGTAATTTATAACAAAGCGAGAATTTGTTTTCATTTCAAAAAGCTATATAGAGTAAAAAATATGAAAATTTATACAAGTGAACATGTGAAATTCATGTACCGTATTCACCCTAATAAGCACCCATGCCCCTACAAAGCGCCCCCACGCGGTTTCAGACTTTGCTAAAACAAGAGCCCAGCCCTTGAACGTGCACACATGCGAAAAATGCCATACATACACTTCTAAAATTCCACAGTAACGTCTTCAATTTATCAATAATATCCAACAGTTCTGAAAAAATTATTGTGCGTGGAAGTTATAGACCACGAGCCTCACCGCTATGTCGGTATTTAACCGTGACTATAGACTTCAAACTTCCGCAGTGCTTCAAACAGAACGCAGAAGTTTTGCTGATCTTGCGACGAACGCGTCCCACTATGCTCAGTCCCTTCAGAACAGACACAGCGTACTTGTCAACAGGATTGTATTCTTAACCATACAGATCTTCTCCCTCAACAGAAATCCAGATTTCTTTTACATCAAAACCAAGAATCGAAGACTAATAAATAAAAAAACTTGACCAGTGTGGCCAGGAAGAGCGCACTACATACATGTAGGCCTGGTACTCTGGCAAATGAACTCTTGATGGCACGCACACGCTCGCTCACTCAGCACACACACACAGACTAACTTCCAAAGAAACGACACGTGACAACAACATGTGTGTTCGTCCAGATTTTTCTCGTGTTGCGGGGTGTGATCTAGCACAGATTTGGACGTAATCTGCGGAACAACCTTAGGGACGCTATTTGGAAAACTTAAGTAGGATTTCAGGTAATTTTTTGAGTTGAAACTGTATTTTTATTCAAGAATTTAAGTTGCCCTATCAACGATCACGAGGCAGCGACACATCCGTCAAGGAGTTTTTGCCCTGGGATTTCTGCACAATTTTCTGAAAAAGGATTGTAATTTAGCAACAAAGTTTGATAGCAATGCACCACAATTTTGTGGAAAGTCTGTCATAGCTTCCGATTTCATCCGTTTCAGAGACTAGGTTTCAACTGCCTTAAAGGCTACAATAAGAGCGCCTCCCTGAAACAAATTTTACTAAGCGCCCTAGGTGCTTATTAGGGCGAATACAGTACTTTGACATTTAGAATGAAAACAGTAGTATTATACTGATAGAGATACTGGGATGGGATCTGTGAACATACCGATGACAACTGTGGATTTACCAGTTTGGTTATATTGACATGGACTTAGCTGATAAGACCATCAATATGGACATGGACTTTCCAACAAACAGATACTTGAATTTTTAATTCCAGTAGAGTTTAAATTCTCTGTTGAGAACACTGCTGTAGCTTCGACTTTGATTAAGATCATCAATCAGGAAATTTACAATTGTTTTTAGAGCTTGTTATACATGTGACAATTTTATTTCAATTAATATCGTCATATCTCTAACAGTATTGGCCATCTCCCTGTTTTTAAACAGCTCTCTTTCAGACTGCACTTCTATTTCGGTTTTGTAGTTTTAGCAAAACCTAATTACGGGACTTTGGACCTGACTAAAAGTAAACCGGATCATTGAATGCATTCAGACTGGAAGGACAGTACAAAATACTAACTCTTCCATAAACATTTGCCCAGTTTGAAAGCAGTTTTAATTATGCACACATTCTAAACCACTGCACCCCAATTAAACCTCATACGGCCTCCATAGAGATATGAGCCACATGCCTTTTTCATGAGATGGAACTCCAAAGCCTTTGGGCCATTGAACAATCCAGTGGTAAGATGATCCTTTTCTGCTTTTCTTCAGCCTTGCTGGCCACCCTATACACTGTCTATCATTTTCTGTTAAGCGCCTCCATCAACAGTATACTCGCCAGTTTTCACAAGTGATCAAAACACCCGCTTTATGAAACAGTAGTCAATGACTTGCTTCCGGTTTTGGCATCATGAAAATCATGACACTAAAATAATCAACATTGTTTTTCATCACAGCATGTCTCTATCATTAGACACAACATCCATGCAGACTTGTTGGCAAATAACTGTTTTATTTAACCACACAAGCCCCTTTTATAGGAAAGTGTAAGGAAAACATTTAATTGGCAACATATTACGGTAATTATGGTAATAACGTTTGTATGCTTTTCAGGAAGAGGTTAGTTGTGTGGGAGGGAAGTACTGTGTCTGCATTTTTAAGTACACCCCCGGAAATGGCTGTTCCAAGTATGAGGCCTTGGAAATAGTAAAGACGCCAAAGTGTGACATACTAAATGCCGCAATAATTTGCAAAGTTTGGTTTATAGATTCTGGTACCCCAGTAAGAATGAGAAAGATTACCAACCTTATCTGTCCTTATCAAATTGACAAAACAAACGAAAGAAAAAGTTGAAAAATAAATAGCAGCTGGTTGAATGGGCAACAAATTACCAATATTTTGGAAACTATCCTTCACTTACGAATAAGCTAATAAGAAGGTGCCACAGTGGCCAACTCATTCAAAAGTGGGTGTCACCCTTTCCGACAGAATGACTCACCTGAGGCTGGGTCGGGACGGGTTGGTGGAGTCTTGTACAGCTTTACATTAGGTAAATCGCCCGTAACCACTACTTTCTTTTCTTTGAAATAGTCCTCCTCATCCTGGCTTAACACTAACAGCCGCGTTTCGTTCCCACCGGCCTGGATGCGCTTCACAACTTGTTTGTGGTTCTCATTGCCGATGTTCACGCCGTCAACTTCCACGATTCGATCGCCAGGTTTCATGTTGGCCGTCTCGGCCGGGCTATTTTCGTCAACTTTACCGATAAAGTGTCCTGTTTTGCCCTTTTCAGCATGTAAGTTAAACCCATAACCATTGAAATCTGACCATTTAACCAAGTGACATAACCTGACTTCTTTTAGTTCATCCATTATTGCCATACCACGAGCAAACGTCTGAAGAAACACCTACTCGCTCCGCAAATATGGCGGTGCAATCGAGGTCACTTTTATGGGGTCACTGAAAGCCACGTGACAATCAATGCGATATTCATTGGACACTTTAGACCGGCGACGGCAAACTTTTCAAGGCCTCATGTTGCGGCAGCGAACTTGTCGGCGATTTTTGGCAAGAACGGAAATTTCGTCAACGTTTTTGAATATTACTGTTTGTGATGACGCCAGACCACACTGCTGCACAGGCAAATCTGCCACCCAGTTTCACCTGAACAAACGATGTGGTGCGACTTCCGAACTGCATGGTTTCCGCAGTCGCCGCCGGACCGCACCCATGGTCATGGTCTGGCTGATGGCCGACGCCCGACGGAGCCAGCGAGGGATACTGAGACACAGCGGTGAATGCGCCACGATTGAGCCCAGAAACTGGTCTGGGGGTAGTCAACTTTCTTTCCGACGAGGGAATCCGCTGAAAATTGAGAATATGAAGTACCCATGCCGACCATCACGACGGACTAGTAGAAAAAGCAGACGAGGCCTCTCCGTTTTCTCGGCGGGATGAGCGCCCGGCGGTCAGGCACTCCGCGAACCGTGATACCCAGTGTCTGGAAACCGTTTCTGCCTTGAAATTACAGTGGCGGATCTAGGATATCACAAGGGGGACCAACATTTTGTCTGTAAACATTTGAGCAAAGCACAATTGCAGATGCGCATAGCACCAAAGGCGTATGGAGCGGGGAGGTCGGGTAAGGGGGTTTGCCCCCCTCCCGCCAAGGAAAATTTTTCTGGTTTTTCCTCTAAAAATCCAGCAGTTTCCTTGATTCCTGAAGTATTATCCAAGAAAAAAACACGGAATGTTAATTACCGAGGTTAATTAATAAACTCAACATTTCCCTAGTGAGTACGCTCTTGCTGTTTTATTTTTTGCGGCAGCCAAGGGGGGGGGGG
>NMRA01000190.1:29624-57355 GCA_002633005.1 Phoronis australis | reverse complement strand
CCCTGCGTGCGCGCATATGCTAGTCACCAATTCGCACTGGAACTGCCAAATGGTATCTGGGACAATTTTAAGGGGGCCATGGCCCCCTTGCCCCCCCCTAAATCCGCCACTGAGTAGTAGAAAAGAATTCAAGGTGCAGGGCCGTAGGAAGCGGGGGGGGCGGCGGGCCCCCCAAAATTTTCAGGCGTCCGGGTTAAACCGTGGAAATCGACATAGGCGTGGGGCCTGGGACTGTCGAAAAAAGAAAAACTGCGAAATACGGATAAGAGAGAATATTCAAGAGAACATTGACAACTCTGCATCAGTGCTTGGTAAATACCTTTTGAGGACCCTGGTCAGGACATTGTCGCTAGGGTCTCCGCTTTTGCAGCAGAGGTCGTCTAAACGCGCACATATATTTCGAAAAATCGAGAACATTTGTCATAAAGGGAAGCTTTTGTGCAGCGTACTAATTTACTGGATGTTTAAATTCAATACGTCAGTTTTGTGAATGCAAAACTAATAATTTTTTTCAAGGGCCCCTCTCTGGCAAGAGATAACGGATACAACTTTCGCTTTATTTTTTTTCTCGAAACTATATCACATGAGAAAAATTGGTGATCTGACAGACAACATCAATTGCTGTGCATTTCCTGATATTTGAAAATATAGATGACATTCAAGTGGCCACCTTTTTGTGTTTTTATTGACACATTCTTAAGGGGCCGCTCACGGAGAGAGGGCCCCGAATCGATTACTCCTATTTTCCTGTTTTTTGTGAAATCGTGCAACCGGATTTCATGCTGAAGGAGGTCACTCTCTGCATCGGTTTGGGACCACACTACGGTGGAATGAACTGCTACTCTTTTTTCCAAGCTTAATGATGTTTAGCCTTTCATCTTAAGGTGTCGCATTTCAGACGGTATCCTCTCTCGGTGGAGCAGTTCGGGGGAAAATGTCCCTTTGTCCCTCTATATATGTAAATCCTACACTGCCAAGTATTCACGAGGGAAGCTAAGATTCCAAATTCATCACAGCACAGCCATTCGACCCAAACAACCAAAATGTGAAAAAATACATTAGGATTGCCGCCATCGAAAGGGTGGAATTTTAAATAAAACGTGAAGACCACTACTTGTGAATTACACAAAAGGACCATTTCCGATGGTTAGTTATAAAATAATGTTACTGTTTCCCGTAGTATCAGAAGAATAGTACCTCTTTTGAAGATAGTTGCTATGAGTTGTTTGTAAGGAATACCCACATGAGGAAAACGCTGCTGTCTAGGCTACTATTTGTGATGATCGTGTACATGTCGAAAGGGGTACTCAAAGAACTCTCGCAATCATAAACAAAGATTTCACCGTTTTTTTGTCAGCGGAGTCCAAGTTCACACTGTAAAACCGTTATAGGTACCTCTGAAATAAGCAAAAATACACATTAATATGAATTCCCCCGGTTACCCGTCAAAAGTCTGCGAGCATATATGCGGAAAACATTCTGTTTTGATAAACAAATTCGTTGGTTTCTGATTTACTTGTTTATGTATCTACGAAAATGGACAGATTCATAGATGATTTTTGACAATTACAAGCTAATCTTGACCGACCAATGAGATAAATAAGGAATATGTATAGTTCGGTGATAAATTAGAATTATTCTTCCATGAAATACACACTGAGGAGAGCATAGCCGTGTGTTGTGATTTTAGACTTGCGAACTGTTCTAAACACAAAACGCTCGTTATAACCCAGTGGCTCAGAATACGATCAGCCAGCCCGTCGCGCATGGACTGGTGACAATACGAACTCAAACCAGCCGGGTTAGTCGGCTGCAAAAGTTGAAAATTAAACTTCGAGTCACGAAAAGACTAGACTAGTCAACCAAAGAAATAATGCGCGCTTGAATATTTTGGTGAATTCGCCGCGAAATTGCAAATATACTCACTCATCGGGGGCCTCGAACCCAAGTTCCTCTTCCACAGAATCATACCGGGAAAAATGTACAGTAACAATGAGTTTAATAATGTATATATATCTAAATAAAGATTCCTCTGACAACTGACCATAGCAAATGGAATAGTTTCACAACAGCTTTCTGTCAGAAAACACTGAATTGGCAAGCGCGCAAACGCACGGTGGTCAATTAGTTTCAGTAATTGCATCTGAAGCTGGTCGGGTGACGCAGTATGATTTCTTCATTGTTGATTTCTCAAACCATTTGCACTCACGGACACTCCTAATGCATTACAAATTGTATCTGCGGAGACAGACTTTGACAATTTGTTTCAGTTTTATATAAACATTAGTTAGGGTGAAAATAATTTATTTTGAAACAGAACCGCTTTGCCGGCCACATGCAGATTCACGGCCTCATACTTGGCATTACGACATACTTTTCGTTTTTTTACTGCCGGGAACCACTTCCTAAGCATTTCGGGTTCTGGAGGAAATCGAAAAAACGATACACCCGCTTTCCTCACAGCTTCATGGTTTGCACACTAACCGGGAACTTCGGCGGCAAGCGGCACAGACTCACTGAAGACTGACGCGGCCTCGTGTTGGCTACTCACCTTCCTCACAGGTTAACGCGACACCTTTCAGCGTGGTGTGATCGACTGTATACAAGGTGATGTGGATTATAGACCGATTAAGACGGTAACAAAAACTAATTAAATTGGGTGGCATCACCCTTTAAGTAATGCTTTAATACGGTAGTTCACAATAGGTGTCACTAAATACTGCAGCACTAACGGTGAAGGAGTAACGCTGGCCGAAAGGCGGCAGCACAGACGGTGAACTGTACAGAGCAGGGAGCCCCTGCTCAAGCTCCCGTGGAATCGCCGATAAGACACGTAATGAACAAATGATATAACAGGGGCCACAGGGCGACCGGTGACGTCCACGGCGAACTGTTTGGTTGGTAAAAAGCACCTTCGGAATTATGGCTACACGATGGGGAATTTGTAGCGCTGGTCACGTGTGCAACGACTTCGTCTCTGCCGTGAAAACTTTACCACCGAGTGAACATCAGGTAGGATAACCAAGTTCTAACATGGTAAAAGCTGCAAAACTATTCATTCCGAGGTAACCTGTCCTTGCATCTGTGCCTGCTTATGTCATGTGCCTGTGAGCAGTTTCTCAAAGAAGTTCACAAGACTTCGGCTGAAGTTGATGGGGTTGTGTACGTCTCCTCCTGGTCTCACTCGTGAGACATTTTTGCCACTCTCTTTAATTCCCCGGGAACACTGTAATTAAGTGGAATTAATATAGACCTAGGTAATTAACGGGGAAATATGTCTGCCAAAGTATCCAACATAGATATTTTACTAAAGGAAACATCAGAACACTTGCTTTCTCTTTTAGGATTACTTTTGATGGAATACTATCGTAAACAGCATGTTCTGTTTTCTGAGTTCATACTTCTTCTTGAAGTCCTTGAGGAAGAAAAGAAGCCATAATTAACAACACTATTCAGAATTTTTGCTATCAAAATTTTCCCATTGTGGGCTTGAAGAAATTTGTCAACTGTTTTGAGAATTACTGTCCACGAACCCCCCAGGCAACCAAAATTGTCATGGCAGGTGCCTAGAATGTTTTGATTTGAGCCGTGAAATAAGACAAGTTAACACTTGTTTTACTGTGGTCGGAAACAAGCTCATAGGTATTATTTGTGGTTGCTTTATTCTTTTTTCTTTTCTTTTCTTTGGAGTAATGGCCATTACTCTGTGCTGCATTTTTCCCCGTTTTTGGGCCGGGTTTTGAAAACATTATTACCACACTCACCCAGTCTTGAATTGTTGCCAACTGAGCTAGCAAATCATATTGCAGGCAATGTGTGCATGTACATTTTTCGAATTCCCAATTTTAGGGTAGGCCAAGCTCAATAAACTTCAAGCCATTTTCTTGAGTCGCTAGTGCTTGCGATGTTCTTGCTGGTAACGGAAGTAGAATCCTATCAGGGTAAGGAATATTATGAGACTGATTTTATGAGAGCCAGTAAAAGTTCTTATTCGATTTCTGGTTTTAGCCAGCTATAAATAGGGCGATATGCATCTCTAATATCAACTTTATGTGTTACCAATATATTGCAGGTTGTTGCTATAGGTGCGAGAAGCCTAGAGTCAGCTCAACAGTTTGCCCAAAGATTTTCCATTGATAAAGCATATGGATCGTACCAGGAATTGGCCAGTGATCCAAATGTTGGTGAGATAAATTGTCCTGGCTAAATTGATGCAACAGCAAACCAGTTGTGAAGTACAATTTAAAGTGGCTATAAACCCACCTTTCATCACAAAAACCAAACTTTGATTTAGACCACTTGCCATAATGAAATTGGTCTGAAAATGTTCCTCGAAGAACTGACAGTTTATTATTTCTTGAGACTAGTAAGTTCATTGCATTTCGGGCCATGCTGTGTCCCGAAATTTTATGTCAGTCTAGAAACTACTTGCGCACTGAATGAGGAACAAGACAAGACCAAATTATAGTGGTAAGTGGTCTAAATCCGAAATTATTTTTTTACAGAAAGCACAACTTTATTGTCGCTTTGATAATACAAAGTTGCCCAAAGATAAAGTTTTTTGGAGGCTCATGTTCAAGGCGAAAATGATAATTCACTCAAAAATGGTGATCATGTGATTACAAACTATTGTGTGACATTTTAAGATACCAATTAAGATTTTTTCTTTTATTATCAAGGATGCAGAAATGTAACAAACATTTTGAAAAGTTTATGGCAATGTTCCTGTCTATCTAAGGAGCTGACACTTAAGTGGGTTGAAAATAGACAATTTCAATTGTCAATTTTCAACTTCTTTGACTTCTTGTTAAATTCAGAATACAGTTCAAATTTATTGCGTAGTCTATGAATGTATCCAGGCAGGACGCCTCGCTATCTCAGGAGTTGATGTTTTCTTCACATCGCACTACATCATTAGAAGCAAGTACATCCACCAGGTGGGGTGATAAATTGTTTGCTATTTATAAAGCAAAGGTGTGAAGTCTTGATACCTGAACTAGCTCATGTCAAGGGTCTACCTGATATTTATTCTTTTCAAAGGCAAGGTTGAATTATGTGCCGGGATCAATTTAGAAAAACATTCATAGTTAACGCTGATGATAGTTTCCGTTTAGATTGTTTTGTGGCCTCGACTGTGGTAATGCTAATCATTTTTCTCACAGATGTTGTCTATATTGGAAGCGTCGACACCGAGCACCATAAACTCAGTCTACTATTTCTCAATGCTGGAAAGCACATCCTGATAGAAAAGCCTGTTGCAGTTAATTCAAAACAAGCTAAAGAGATATTCAGTCTGGCCAAAGAGAAGAGACTGTTTGCAATGGAGGTAGACTGTCATTTAGACCATGGTCGTTGGTTGTCTGGTCACGCATGCTAACTAGAAAGCCGGGCTGAATCATTCGACATGCAGCAACTTAGTTGGCATTCTCAATGTTAAGTCTAAATATTAAATATTATCAGCATTTGTAAGGTTTCATTCTGGTCGAAAACATAGCATTGCTTTGGTACTTGCAACCTTTGATAAAATGAACATTAGTGCCCGGCTGCAGGAATTAGGGACTCGACTAAATCATCTGCATATTTGTGTCTTTGTTTACTCACTAATGATATATTTTTCGATCATTATATTTATATTGTTTGATTAACGACTTTTCTAATAACATTCTAAAAACTAAGCCTTATTTCAATGACTAAGTCCTTAAAGTAAGGCATTGCATGAAAACACAGCCTATTTATTTTCAATAATATTGATACTTTATTCCCGGTCTGTACCGAGGCAAAAATTGCCTTAGCAATCAAAACAAAACAAGATAAGAAAGCACGACCAGTGTTTCCATAAGTGCACAAATGTGGTGAAAAATTAAGGAACATAACTGAGTCCCTATCTGGGGACTGTCTCATGCAACCCGGCACAGGAGTTTTCATGTGCCCATTGTGTGAGGGCACATCCTTGCTTGTGAGTTCACATACTGAAATTGTTAAATCAAATCTTATCAGATTAATATGGGTAAAATGATGAATGTCATGTCTTGAATGTGCCCTTTAAGCAGACTCCCATTATAACTACCAGTTTTATCCACATGCTTTCAGGCCAGCTTGTGTTGTGAGTTAGTGATGCAGTATAATTATATGATAAGCTATTACTGTACCAATTTTGAAAAGTAAAAAACCTCCATAGTTCAATTTTTACTCCTTAAGTCAGATTTTATGGTTTCCATCGGTTTTCATGTCTCAAAAAGAAAGTTAATGCTTTCAAATCTATTTAGATATGATCTGATAAGAAACACTAATTACCCTCACTTCTTACCGAGTGAATAGCCACTCCTTTGATGACCAGTCCACTACTGAGAATGGAATGTGGATAAACCAGTTGGACTCACCAGATGACATTGGATATATTCAAAAGATTTTTTTCAGACAGATCTTTATCTTGTTTAAAGAGGATGTTTACAGCATATTACTCGTTACAGATGTCAACTGTCTAGTCTGCTTTTTTATAAAAATTTATTTGTCTAAGGGCAATTCCGTGAAAAGGTCAACCTAGAGACAAAAAATTAAAATTGTGACTAGATCAACATTTCTGGTGTCATCTAAAAGCCCAGTCTCTCTAGTTTCAGGGGTCGTATTCGAATTTCCTTTAGCTTTTGATTTTTTCCTTAACGGACCATTTTTTGGTGGTCATTTGGTCCTAAAAAATTACCCTGATTTTTATGCGTCTTGCTAATTATTGTCATAAATAAGCTAATTACGGGTATTTTGCTATATTATCAAGTTTGTACAATCACACGGAGCCTAAACTTTCTAAAAAATATCATTTGACCAGTAGCGCATCGTCGAACTCTTGGTGTCAGAAGCCAACTCCTGGATATCATGGTACCGTACGTCCATTACAAAAAAATGCTAAAAAGTTTGATCACGTCAAAAATTTTCAATAAAAATTAAAACAAATTCAGATTTTCTTTTAGCTTGTTTCTCAATACTGTTGACCAAACTTTTAGATCACAGGGATTATTCGTTGAGTCAGATATCGCGACGGACGTACATAAAATTTGTGCATCCGTCCTGTTCGTCTGTCACACCCATGAAATTACAATTTTCAGCCAATAAAAATTACCTTAGGTCTCATTTTTACTTTGTCCAAACTTGCAGGAGATAGAATTTCTCTCACACCTAAGAACCTGAAACGATTAAATATTACAAAGGCAGCCATAAAATCAAGTACAGATTAAAGTAGCTCCGGATTTAAACTAGATGCATTGGATTTTCAAAATTATTTGCTGAGAAGTTATACCTTACAGTGTTATCTAGTTATTTTTAGAAGAATTCATCTTGTTAAAATTAGACTGTTGTACCACATCATGCAATGTAAATAATACACAATTGTAATTTAATGAACCCATGTTTGTAAAAAAATCCCAAAGCAAAATATTTATATAAAAGACTTTCATTGGTACTCTGGAGACCTAAAGGAATTCATGTCAAGTTTCTGTTCTGCTGGAATCTTGTTATTTTTGCTCTGACTTGCTATGCTGTTTTTTGTTGAAAACGCGGATGCTGGGCAATTTTAAGTGGTGGCAACCTGTGACCTACTTTACTAAGGATTTTTGTCACGCCTTCAGTGACTGTAGTAGCTCTTGTGTCATTCAGTGTCTTTGGTGGCTTGTATGAAGTGATTGCATAGCAAATGATTACATCGTCTCATTTTGCATATTTTTGGCAAAACAAGAACCTTGATCTCGTAATCTTTCTGCTGAGCTTCGAGGAGATTGAAGGAGCATTTAGAAACAAAAAAGGGAATTGTTGAATACCTGAAGCAACTGGGAGAGGAACAAAGATCTGTTGGAAAGTTCTCTGAAACTCCAAAAAAATGCCATCACGGATCAAGAAATTCATACTTGTACATGTATCTGCTTGAACCGTAGTGCGACCTTAATGTAATGCCTCTGGTAAAATTGACAAGAAGAAAGTATATAAAAACTAGGAGAAAAGCTAATCAAGCTGATAACTAAGGACCAACATTTGATAATTGTCTTAGCTCTGCATATTCCTAAAACATAATCCCAAATTTAATGTAATTTAATGCCTGCCATAACGCTGCGAGACAGCACTGCTATTTTTGATCAGAATTCGAATGCCACAAGACAATGCCGTTAACTAAACCATGCTGAACAAATTGTCTGCTTCATGCTTTTTTATCAGAGGATACTGAAGTCCTGTTACTAATACTTTTAAGGCAGCACCTTTGTTATTAAGATGGGCATGGATCAAAACTATCAGCAACATGGCTCAGACAAGTCTGTATAAGCTTAGGGCAAGTCCTATTGTAAAAAATAAATAATTAGAATGCACTTTTATTACAATGATGTTTAATAATGTTTTAAACTTTATTTGATAATTCAATTTTATATTAAGGATAGTCACGTTTACTTCATAATTTCGAATTTTCATTAGAGCTCTTTAACGCATAAAAATAGTTTTCCTGATTACCAACAGGTGTGGAATAAAAAATAATTATCTCTCATGCCCATCCTTACTTTTTACCATCTCAAAAGAAAAGTGAGGATTTTAGGAAGTTGTTTCCCTGCAGTGACTTACCTGGGTTGATGATTTCGTGCAAAAGGTCAATATGTGTAATTTGATTTAAAAACATTGAATCAGTAGCAAAAACAGTATAGTCTAAACACTGAAGTTTGAATTTTTTGAATTGACATCTTGGCTACAACCTGAATTTGGACCTTTTACTAAAAAATCCAAAAAAAAATGGGTACGTTCAGAGCTATGAATTGTGCATTCGCCGAATTCCTGCCTTTTTAGTGGACTTTTGTCTTGTTTTCTACTTTTTCAGAGTTTTTGTTCTCTGGGGCAATCCTTTTTGCCCACTTTGCCAATGGGGAGGGGGAGCTTATTTGAGCTGCTCGATTCCCCCTTGGTGTGTGCATGCTTCAGTTTTGCTTGTCTACTATGAGATCCTTAACGTACATGGAAGACAGAGTGATCACTGGAAACAGGTTAGAGATGCGAAAAGATTGCAAATTTATTGAATTTATTTGGGTGTGTGTGTTGCGCTTTACTTGAGAAAGATGTCGCAGTTATTTAACATTTATTCAGGGTCTGTGGTCACGCTTTTTTCCTGTGAATGAGAAAATCCGGCAAGAGCTCTCTGCTGGAAATCTTGGTGAAGTCAAGTTGTTTACCTCTGACCACTGCATTGCGGCCTCGCATATCCAACGTTTGTACGACAAGAAGATGGCTGGTGGTTCTATGCTAGATTTAGGCATATATCCTGTGCAATATGCCTGCATGGTGTTTGACCACGAGAAACCTGAAAAGATTGTAGCCACTGGATTTCTCCATAGTCATTCAGGTATCAATTTTCAAAGTATATATAATAAAGGATAGAAGATGCCCATTTTGTTAGTTGTTGTTCGTGTAAACCTAATTCTGATCACAAACTAGACGTAATCACAAATTTCATGTCATGGGGACAGCATGCAAACGGAATTCAACCTGTTTGATTATCTCTGACATGTTCTTTTAGTAATTTCATGTAGTTTCAACTTTTTGCTTTCCTGTTGTTTTATAAGTTGCAAATTGTGTTTTTGTCTAGGTGTGACGGTTGACTTAATTAATGTATGTGTTCTTAGAATTTTGACAGTTCATTGATTATGCATCACGCTGTGTTTGCCATATTAACCCTGAGGTCAGCAAATCAGAGAAATATACACATCAAGAGTTGGGCATTCAGCTGAGCAAAAGCTTTTAAAACAAAATTATTGCAAGTCCAGAGAAGCATTCACCTGAGGTTCCGAAGCCAGTTCATGATCAAACTGTCTCTTAATGCTGCTATAAAAATTCTATAATTTGGGATGGTGAAAGTTTGATTATTTTGCACGAGATTGGAATTTGTCCCAAATTCAGGAAGTAAGCTGTATTGGCTGTATCAAATTCAAGAATCACCTGACTGATAGCAAAATTACCAACTCTGTAGATTAAAACACAGTGTCTGAAATTCGAGAAATATTCTGAATGCCAAAATCATCCTTTTCCCAAATTCCAGAATAAAGAAACCTTATTTTTCGCTGGAGTTTCCATGTCTCAAATTCTAGAGACTGTCCCAAATTGTAGAATTTTTACTGTAATACAAGTTTTCTTCTTGCTTAACAGGTGTTGACGAGACTTTATGCGTGACTCTTCTCTACAAGGGTAACCGAATGGCTGTGCTGACTTCCTCGTTCGTGGTTCAAGGTTCAAACACCACTGTCATTAGTGGCACACGCGGTTCCATCACGGTAGGTTTGATCTGTTTCATTGAAAAAATTAGTTTTTAATTCAGTTTATAGCATTAGATTGATCAGACAACTGTGCACGGACTCTGTTGCACTGTTACCCCGGTATGTTCAATCTATCAGCAGTTTTGTGGGATAAAAGGTGCAAAATCCTGTTTTGCCAAGAATTCCCAATCTGTGAGCATTCACTTGACTCCAATCACATTCAACAAAGTACTATCATCCCCTGTCAACCTAGTTTAACACTGTTGCTCTAGGCCTTGGGTAAAACAATTAGTTGCTTTTGTGAAACGGGGCTTTGTACATGTACTGATGTGCTTAGGAGAATAAAAGATTTGATTGTTCAGTGTGACACACTGTTCATTTTAGAGACAGTTCAGTTAAAGATCTTGGAATTGTTTCTGGTGAACAAGCTATCTCTCATACTTTTGGAAGATAAACTGATTACTGGTATCATGATGATATCATCATTACAATTTTATGTGTTGCTTTAGCTTGCTATTATTGTTTGATGTGATGGCGGTCAGCTAAGGCTTGCAGTGTTTGAAGGTATACTCCTGGATATTTCTCACTTTTTAAGTGTCATCGAGACTTAGAATAGAATCAGAAGTGCATGAAGCCCAATCACTCACTACAATGTGAGTTGTGCTCAGAGGTCAGGCAAAGTCCTGGCCAATTCATGGCGTACTGTGATATACTATGGTAGACAAGGTACATTTTTTATGTTGTATGAATTTTTTATAAAAGATAAGTAACGCGATAGACTATAGTGTATAGACCGCCAACTCCGTATACTTCCAGTGGATGAAATCTGGACTGTTACAGAAGCAATGACGTCATTTATTCACTAGGGACACATGGCTAAATTAGCAGGTTTTATTTCTGGCAATTACATCATCTGCTAATCATGGTCGGCTGTTGTCTCGTCACAATATACTAACCTGAAACTGAAACAGATAATTTAGGAGAGTGTCGCCTCCTCTAGGGTAGTACGCAAGAAAATATCGAAGTTGTGAATCTGTTGTCTATAATCTATGGTAAGGTCTAATAAATTCCTGTTAATTTTGATTCCTATACCATAGTTATCACCAGGCAATGCTGCGAGAAACTTGGCATTTGGAAACATTTTAGAAGCCTTTGAAAAATTCAGAAAGATCAAATTTTTGGCAGTTTTTGTCCAGAATTGGTGAGATTTTACCATAGACGACACTATTTTCAAATAAAGAATTAGTTTTATCCTGGAATTCGGTTCCTAAAACAAACATAATGAATCAACACACTATCTGTTACGTTCACAACCGTCCATCAGTCAGTTAAGAGAAAACTGAATCACAATACCCACATTAGCTCACACTGCCTGCTTGAACTGGATGTCTGGGAATGATGTCATAGGATGAGTGACCGATGTCTGTTATTAGAGAAAGCGTTGCAGTAGCCAGCTTTGATGCTGGTCTAAATATGTTTGCCTTTCTGATATACAGCTTGACAAATCATTATTTTTTAGCACTTAACCGTGGGGGTATACCTTTAAGGTGTCATCTTGTGTCTGCAAGCTCACCAGTTTGGATACCTGTTTGTGCCATGCTTAATTGTCCATCAGTCACCACTTGCTATTTAATACTTAGCATGCAACAAGTTGAAAAGGCGTAGAACAGATGTTATACTGAGGGTCACTTATTGCATATGGAGCAACTAAGCACCATTTTAATGTAACAATAAAGGCTTACTGAAACATGGAATGGATGGAGAGATCCAATTTTTCTCCTTTTGAAAGAATGTGTTTTGGAAATAATTAGACCACTGAGCTTGCACTGAATCCCTTACAGGTTGATAATCCAAGTCACAGTCCTGTCAAGTGCTGTATTAATGGGAAGGTGTATGAATATCCACTGACGGAGACTACGACAAAGTGGAATTTCAGAAACTCTGCAGGATTCGCTTATCAGGCTAGTGCAGTACGCGACAGTCTGCTAAAAGGTCAGCTTTTTTAGAGTTTAAAGTTTATTCAATTTATGTGCCCTTCCCGTCAATTGACTCAACAGTATGTCAGCTTTTAGTTGTTTGTTCAGTCAAATTGTGAATGTTTATTCTCATTGTTGTTTCATCCACATACCGTAGTATTCATTCAAAATGTTCTCTCCCACACTGCTTGTACTACACAATCGCCTTCACTTTTCATCTGAGGAAGGGACAAGTTGAGACCAATATTATAGCATTAAATGGTCAAAATCAAAAATTCATTTGTTTGAATGAAACCTTGGTTTATAACTGCTTTAAAATCCTGGTATCTAGACTCATTAATTTCACTTCATCAATCACCAAACCCACAAACAGTCGATAGTATTTAAGTTTGTCTTAAGTTTATGAGTAACTTGAGCAGCAACTTTGCATTTTGATAACAGAATTCAACCAAGTAAAAATGTATATTTTTAGGAAGTAGAAAGCCTGTTTTCACTTTTCATCAGTACGAAGCTGCTATTGATTGGGTCACGTGGCCTTATCTTTATGATAAAATTGTATAAGAAAGAATGCTATCAATAACCCGATCAAACTTTTGATGCAAGAATGCACACAAAATCGTGGAATCACCATTACTGTTTTCAAAATTATCATTTTTTTTTCGTTTTATGCAACTTTCTTGATTTTTTCATTAATATTCTACAAATCCTAGCATCTTTTAAGGTATCAATTATGTAGAAGTGAGGCAGCATTTTGGAGAACATCAATCATCATATCAGAAAGTTTCCTTTCAATGACCCGATCAGCCATTTCTGAGGCATGATCTTCCAATCTTAGCCAAATGTTGATGGTTTCTAAGGTTAAAAATTCGCAGTTAGAAAGTATCAGAAACTTGATTGCTGTCACTCAAACCAAGAGAGAGGGTCACCACCTTAGTTAATTAATTCAAGCTTAGAATTCAATATCAAAGTAACTCACTTAGGCCTGGAGTCTAACCTTTTTACTCGAACTCAAACTTGAAATTATGTTTGTCGTTTTCTATAATTTTGTGGTAACGCAAGATGGTTGTTTATTATTGCTCCAGTACATAATGGCTCACTTAAATAGCTGTCTAATCCTAGTTAACACTTATTGACCCCAGCATTAAGGCTAAATATTCAAGTCCGTACTTGAAATTTCGAGTTTTTACTCAAAATCTCAAGTTTTTACTCTAAGTTTTAGCTTGAATCTAGGGGCCACAGAGTGTGAACTTGGACTAGAAAATAATGCTTATGCAAAAAACCATAACGTACTTGAGCATTGAAGAATAGACACTTGTCTCAAGATTGTTAAATAGTAGAACAAGAAATGCTGACATCAATTTCAAGTTTGATATTGAGTACAAAAGTTAGACCTGACTTAGGAGTCTTAGTAGAAACTTGGGGCTGTGTAAGATGGACATTACACTTCTTTGCTCTTCCTTTTTGTAGGGGAATTGGAGAATCCTCTAGTGACCCATGAGAATTCCCTGCTAGTTATGTCTATTATGGAGGAGGCTCTGCGGCAGGTGGGCGTTAACTATGATGACATTTGATACAAGAATAACTTGGTACCAGCCAAGGAAGACTAGACCAGTTAAGGACCTTTGACAGTTTTTCATCTACTTCTTGTATTTAGCTACGGAACCATAACAATGAAACCAAATCTGTACTTTAACTTCAAGGTTACCTGAAATGGTGATTCGTCAGTGGAACAATTAAAAAGGTTTTTGCACCCATAACGTGGAAATGAAGAAGTAGTTTGATTAGTAATTTGGTCTCAAAATTTCCTTGAAATCAAAGCAATGATTTCTAGCATGAAAACAAAGAAATATTTACAATAAGGGCCAAATGTGTTCAGACAAAATGACACCGGAAATCCCCATCATTTTTGCTGTCAACATAATTATCCGCCATGATGGGAAAATGACATTTTGTTCAATTACTTTTGTCTTCAACTGTACCACCAGCAATTAAAGTGGAGCAGTCTAATTTGGGAAGAGTTGGCCAACCCTGTCGAAACTGACGTACTACTACATTGGCACTCCACTTCTGGTTGCCAAGCTGTTGGACGATCTGGTTTGGTGTGGTAATTCTTTTCCATCACTGTAGGGAAAGGTTTGAGACACATAGTTGTGGTTGAGTAATTTGATTTTTGTGACTGAGGAAAATCGGCTGAAGAGTACACTTAAATGAATGGTGATCTCGCACTACATGTCTTGTTCAAAATCAAGTCACGTTTGTATGCTGCATGAGGATTTCAGTAAAACAATTTTAATAGTCATGGTCCATGCAATTAGAAACAAGCAAAACGTCCTAGAAAAGTATCTACATAAAAACGTAGAAATCCGTTCAAAATGCAGAAGTCTGCTTTTCTAGAAAATGCTACTGATATTTCCCTTTAGAGAAGATAGCCTTTTGTATTAAAGCAACAGCAAACAACTTCCAGGAATTTCTGAGGAGCAGGTTGAAGATTGCTCATGTTTGGCAACAAGTTTCCTGCTGTGACTTTCCTCACCATTCCTGTAGCTAACAGTAAAATGTAGATCTAGCCATAGTATTTGCCTAAGCTGAGTTAGGAGGAAGGGTACCAGGATGAACTTTCACTGCACTATTTCTCAGACTTGAGAACATTGATGGCATGTTGGGGTTGCCATTGTGCAAACAAATGAGGAGTGTTTGACCCGAAGAATTGGTGTCATCTTCATTGACTCCTCAGCTCATGAAAGTCTTTGCCTAACCTTGGAACTGTCAATTTTGGTCCCAATAAGGTTGCTGCTTTCTTGCCCAAATTGTAAACACTGCATGGGGTATCGCACCCAGGAATGGCATACAGGAGCTAGTGTTTCAGTACCGATGTTGTCTTAATATTTTATAAGTCTTCACAGTAATAATTATGTTACCTTAATGTGCTTTACAAGTGAGTCTGTTCTGTAGACACCATAAATTACCCCATCCTTTCACACAAGAAAAAGTGTAGATACTTTATGTGTTGGGGAAAAAGTTATGAAGTTTCACTAGAAGTATAAATGTCAGTTTGATATTGTATGGCCTGTTTGTTTATAAATTACACTATTGTTTTCGTTAGCTATAATATGTACTAAATTGTTTTCTATAATATGTACTAAATTATTGTCTATAATATGTACTAAATTGTTTTCTATAATATGTACTAAATTGTTTTCTATAATATGTACTAAGTTGCATCAGGTGCAATCAGTGTTTTCAAATACAAATTCATATGTCATGTACTCACAGGAAATAAATAAATTCTTATCCTACGTTTTCTCATTTTGTTTAATTTTGTATCTCATCTGGTTTAATAATTTTCATTATTACAGTATATTTGTAGTTTCTGAATGTTTAGAGAGGTAATGTCATAGATAATGTCTGGCATCTGGTTATGTGTGGCCGAACCCCCCTCTTGAAAAATGTATTCCGTTGATTAGATTTATACTTTTGAAGCTCCTATCGTGGGCAGGGAAATCCGTAGAAATACCGAGAAGAAACGACGTCGCTTCTATGTGAGTAGATAGAACGTCGTGTAGAAACTTTGGTTATAGTTTCTTTTATTTTCGAAAGCGAAATTCAAGCCTAAAATCAAGATTTACCTTATTATAGATTCCAGTTTGATAAAAAGACCACCTTATTGGGGTCTTGCATTGCTGGGATACTTTTTGAGAGAGTGCGGTTCTGGGATCAAGAATTGGAACGCTGTCTAAAAAGCTGTTTCAAAACTCAGTTTTGTGCTCGCAGATGTA
The DNA here is from genome assembly GCA_002633005.1 of Phoronis australis. Taxonomy (NCBI): domain Eukaryota; kingdom Metazoa; phylum Phoronida; family Phoronidae; genus Phoronis; species Phoronis australis. Next base: position 41,332 of record NMRA01000190.1, on the reverse strand, counting down.
CGTATATGGGCGTATACTGCGTCATCTTTGAGTGACCGCCGCCCGCTGCTCGTGCCCCCCCCCAAATTTGCAGGCGTCAGGGCTGAACCGTGGCAACCGACATAGGCGTGCCGCCGGGGACAGTCGAGAAAAGAAAAACTGCGAATACGGATAAGAGAGAAAATTCAAGAGAACATGACAATCAGTGCATGGTTTACCCTTTGAGGGCCCTGGCCAAGACGTTGTTAGGTTTCCGTTTTTGTAGCATCGTCTAAGCGCACCCGAAAACGTGTACATAATCATTCATACACCTCTTCAAAAATCGTGAAAATTCGATAAAACCATTTTCCCAAAGTAAAACTATATTTTTCCAGAGGCCCCTCTCTGGCAACGGATAACGGAAACAACTGTCGCTTTAATATTTCGGTTATTTTCTCGAAATTATACATTACTTAGGAAAAAATGATGACCTGACATAGAACATCAATTGCTGCGCATTTCCTGATCTTTGATATAATGGATCTTTTTATCCGGGCCCAGACCTTGAAGGGGGCCATTGATGACATTCAAGTGGCCACACTTTTCGTGTTTTATTGACAAATTCTTAAGGGGTCGCTCACGGAGAGAGGGCTCATTATTGGAATCGATTACATCTATTTTCCCGTTTTATGTGAAATCGTACAACCGGCTTTCATGTTGAAGAAGGGTCACATGACGATGAACTGTCGCTCTTTTCCAAGCTTAATGATGTTTAGTCTTTCATCTTAAGGTGTCCCATTTCAGACGGCACCCTCTCTCGGTGGGGCGGTTCGGGGAATTTTCCCGTTGTCACTCTATACTTGTAAATCTGACACTACCAAATATTCACGAGGGGAATTTAAGTTTTCAAATTCATCAAAAACACACAACATTCGTGAACATCACAGCAGTATCAAGACATTCGACCCGAACAACCAACAATGTGAAAAATACAATAGGATTGACCGCCATCGAAAAGCTGGAATTTTGAAGAACGCGAAAACCATTATTTGTAAATTAAACAAACGGACTAATTCCTATGGTTAGTTATAAAATAATGTTTACTTACTTTTTACCGTTGTGTCACAAGTATATTGTTACTACATGTGGTAGTTGTTTGTGAGGAATTGGCACATGTCGAAAAGACTCTCGGGGTTACGATTTGTGATCACCGTGTACCTGTCGAAGGGGGTACTCTAAATACTCGCAATCATAAACAAAGATTTAACCTTTTTGGAGTTCAAGTTTAACTTGTGAACCGGTATACATCAAAAGTACGCCTTAATACTACTGTCCCATCTCCCATGTTTCCCCGGTTACCCGTCAAAAATTTGCGAGCACGCGGAAATTATAATATTCCGTTTTGATAAACGTTAGTTTCTGATTTACATGTTTATGTATCTACGAAAATCGACAAATTCATAGATTATTTTTGACTATTAGATCGTGTAAGAAATGACGATGTTTCAGTAAGTTTAGTTGCAGCCTGAAGTTGAAAAAACTATAATTCGATCCCCAAATAGTAAAGTACACTTATTTACCTTGTATCTAAAATAACTCTCAGACATTAACTGATAAAATTTACTCACAATTCAAATGACAATGAATGCATTGCTTTTTGACTTAGGTACAAGATTTGTCGATTTACCTCAAAACAGGAGATCAAAACCGAATTTGGTCATTAAATCAAGGTAAACGCGTTGCCCGTGAAATCGATTGTTGGTTTCTAATGTATCTACGAAAATTGACTGATTGATAGATGTTTTTTTGACAATTTGAAGCTAATCTTGTAAAACATGACGATGCTTCACTGAAATAAGTTGAATAATGACATTGGAAAAATTCAGTCTATCATGGGATCCACAAATAGCATAATTCACTTATCCAAACGTTTTTTTGTCTATCTGAAATAAGCCTCAAGAATATTTATCGGACAGCTCTACAAAGTGTCCCAAGATGTTCTCACAATTCAAATGACAATAAATTGTTTATTGACATAACTACTTTAGTGGTTTAAATTCACAAACCGTAGACCGAAAAAGAAGCTTAAGTCCTGATATAAATAAAATTAAACTCATTGCTTATTACATGTAGCTTGGAAAGGCTAACGTGGTCTTTGCATTTCCTTGATGTTTTTAGTTTCCAATAGTATTGCGCAATGAATTTTTGTTCTTCAAAACTGAATCATTTTTTGTCATTCCCGTGCATACTATACAGATGGAGCACAACATGACTGACGCACCTGCGTTAAAAATGGTGTAACCATGCAGTACGCCCGCACAGAATCTCAGTGATCCACGGGAACTAAATTTGAACTCCATGTGTTGAAGTGTGCACATTTTCGCCAGCCACCAGAAACTGGACTTCCGGTCGTGTTTCAACAAGAGATTTTGAAACAACCACACAGGCGCTATACTAGGGACCTCGGGACCCCACATTTTCAAAACACACCTTCAAAAATGGCCACAATAAAATGAACTTTTCTTGAAACTGAATCATAATAAAACGAATCTTGACCATTGAGCCAGTGCAGATGGACAGGTACGAACTAAGTTGCCTCTCTCAAGTGAACCATAGCTGANTGACATAAGAACTACTTTAGTGGTTTAAATTCACAAACCGTAGACCGAAAAAGAAGCTTAAGTCCTGAAATAAATAAAATTAAACTCATTGCTTATTACATGTAGCTTGGAAAGGCTAACGTGGTCTTTGCATTTCCTTGATGTTTTTAGTTTCCAATAGTATTGCGCAATGAATTTTTGTTCTTCAAAACTGAATCATTTTTTGTCATTCCCGTGCATACTATACAGATGGAGCACAACATGACTGACGCACCTGCGTTAAAAATGGTGTAACCATGCAGTACGCCCGCACAGAATCTCAGTGATCCACGGGAACTAAATTTGAACTCCATGTGTTGAAGTGTGCACATTTTCCCCAGCCACCAGAAACTGGACTTCCGGTCGTGTTTCAACAAGAGATTTTGAAACAACCACACAGGCGCTATACTAGGGACCTCGGGACCTCATATTTTCAAAACACACCTTCAAAAATGGCCACAATTAATAAAATGAACTTTTCTTGAAACTGAATCATAATAAAACGAATCTTGACCATTGAGCCAGTGCAGATGGACAGGTACGAACTAAGCTGCCTCTCTCAAGTGAACCATACCTGTAGCTGAGCTAACTAGCGACTAGCTTTAGTTATCGAATTTCGTATTTTCTCATTGTCAGATCTCAGGTACAAGACTATCCGTCAGTGCATTGGTCCTAGACACGTTCTCGCTCTCCGTGAAACATTGTTGGTTCACGGTTACTCAAATCCTGATTGCTGTATCCCGAGAATTGCCCCGAAACCCCCACCTATGGCGGGCGTGGGGGGTTCGGTACAAATAAGGGGGCATCCGGAGAACGGGGAAGCGGGGTTGGGGACGGATGGCGGAGGTGTTGAAGTGGTTTGTGACCCCCAATAATTTTTGCCTTCCTACGAGCTTGAATTGTCATGTTTAAAAATTTCGAGTCCGCTTTTGGACTTCAGTATTTCTATCTTTCAAGCCGTTTGAAGGATCATTATGAAAATTGACAGATGTGTTCCTGACGTGAAACCCGCGACTGAAGTGGATTTTTGGACGGGCTCGACTACTCTGGTGTACGCTAGAGGTCAGTTGTTGCGTTCACGGCTGCATCTTATTCCTTTTCAGTATCTTTGTAAAATTTGGCAGATGGAGCTGAAAACAAAATAATGCAGGGCTTCAAATCAATCCGACTACTGCTGTGCTCGACACTTGTGGCATTTCTATGTCCCCCTCTTTATATTCTCGTAGTTCCGATTGAAGAATTTTTGTGCTATTTCGTATGACATGCAGCGGGTTTCTATTAAGGAGACGATCTTACCTTTTTATTTTGGGCAGATTTGATTATTCTGCGCGTAGCGTGTTCGAATGTACAGTGGGCGCATATCCCGTAAAAATGCAACTTTGTACTTATGCAGCGATTGAATTTCTTAAGAAATGGTGACGTTTTAAAAATATTAGAAGACTTTCATTCGCATTCCGAGGTTAGATGTCTGCACATAGGTAAGCTACGACAGTGACTTTCTGCAAGACTAGTAAAATACCTTCCACGTTCAGTAAGCCTAATTAGGCAGTCTGATCTTGGATATACATGTAGTAAGCTTCACCCGTTTCCAATCAAGAAATTCCCGAAAATTACGTATGAAAATGGTAAATAAAAAGAGCCGAAGAGTCGTCGCTTTTCGGAATATCGGCCCTTCCGTCTGTCGTCCTAACCCTTCGTAATATTATATAACTCTAGCCCTGGAATGCCAACCCCTGCATGTGACCTATGTATTTTATTATTAGGGGTTGCGAACCCAAGACTAGCCGCGAGAGTTTGCGCTGAGAATTTCTGGCCGCCTGCTCGATTGATTTTCGATCAAGAGTTTTAGTTATCAAATCAAGCTAATTTCATGGCTTCATTTTTATTTTGTAATTATTGTTCACCAAGCGAAACTCTTGAGAAACGGTTCCATGCAAACATCAATTTCTCGGCAAAAGTAGTCAACAAACCCGACTACTACTCTAGTCATTCTTTATAAGCACCTATCTGTAGCACTGGATGGTTGCCAGGAGTAGTTTGATCTCTGGTATATTTTCAGCTCCAGTCGTAGAACCACTTTCGACTACCTATCATTATCCATGCCAGGAGTTTTTCAACAAGACATTTTTGGATGTTAAAATCATGTTAGTACTTTACGGAAGGATAGTACATTTGACCTAAATGAAGAGTTCAGGCTCTAAAAACAGGTGTGTTCTTGTAACTTTNATGGAAAAACGCCATAATGGCAGCACGGGAATGTTGACATCGCATACCTATAACCGTGAAATTAAGTTTTGCCAATTACCCCGCTCTTGGCGGATTGTCAGATCACTTTAAAAAAATTTCCCACCGTCCCGCCACACCATTAAATGTCTCGCTTTTTGACGCACGGCCAAATTGACATATGGTAATTTTCCACGCGACATAGCCATATTTTCCCGCTCGACTAACAAGAAACAAACGGGAAGTTTCATGGGTTTTTCCGGCATCCGCAATTTTCCTTTCAACTATTAAAAAACAACAAAAGACTGCTGTCGGGCATTTCTGGGTGTTACATGTCCAGTTGAAAAAAAACAAAAAAAAAAACACCGTCGGTACGTCTTAGTGTGTTGCAGAGAACATTTTACAATTACGTTTTGGCTTAGACCCAGACATCGCGCTTTTTATCCTGAAGTTCCGCTTTTCAATCCAGTCGTTCCGTTTTTTCGTCCTTGAATGTTGACAACTATGCAACAGGTGTTCAAAATAATATTGTCTCTTCATGAATATTGTTATTTTTCAGAGTCCACTTTCTTTAGTAAAATAACAATCGTAAAAAAATGTGACGGTTCCACTGTCTCTCGTTAAAGGTAACATACGCTTCATGTATCAAAATCACTAACTTTTACGTTCTGAAGAAATCGGTTTTGTTCTAAACTTCTATGGAAAGTCCCACACTGCAAACAATGTGATGAGCTATCTACAGTACGTGATACATGTTTGCCCATTTTTCATCTATCAAAAACCCTTTTTCCGCTAATTTCGGATAGATGCTTGGAGTAGTTTATCGCATTTTTCCTAAATGTCACTACATTCTGAATTTTTACTGAAGGATGTTAACGTATCAAACGGCACCAAAGGTCAAATTAATTATAATATTTAAAAATGTATAATTTTGGATGAATGCTTGACTAAATTATCCACGGCAAGTGTGAGGAATCCATATTCTAAAACCTTTGTATTTATAAGGTAGAATTTTGATAACACTCTTGTTTTTTAAAATTAAAAAATACTTTTTAGCCTGTCAGGTATGCGAAATTATTATTGCTAATGAATTAAACTGTTTATCTGTAATTTGCTTCTGGTTCAGGAGTTCGACAGGGTTGTCGGCTGTCACCATTTTTATTTTCTGTATTTTTGAATGACCTTGACAACGACTTAAACTTTTAGCGGATCATGTGCCAACGTAAGACTACTCAATTTGCATATGTTATTGTTTGCTGGTGATCTGGTTCTGTTAGCTGAAACAGCTGTGGCTATGCAAAGAACGATTGGAAACGAGAAGATTACTGTAACAGGTGGAAATTGCGCGTAAACATGGCCAAGACAAATATTGTGGTTTTTAGAAAGGGTGGTCATTTGAGACATTATGAGCAATAGAAGATATTCGGTTAAATATCTAAGTGGCATCTGAATTCAATTATTTAGGCGTAACATTCTCTACGAAAGACGTCTTCATAAAGGCCCAAACAACACTTTCCGGGAAAAAGCATTAAAAGCACTATTTGTTTTGAAAAGTGTCATTATAAAATTCGTCGACATGGCAGTGTCATTATGGTGGAAATTGTTTGACTCTAAAATTTTGCAATTTTTGTTATATGGCTCAGAAGTATGAGGTTTTCATGAAGACAATGCTATAGAAACAGTTCATAATAATTTCTGCAAATATCTGTTGCAACTCGGTCCGAATGTTTCAAATGCTGCTGGTAGAGGTGAACATAGAAGAACAACTAGCATTTCAATACGTTTACATTAAAGTGTTAAGCAGAGTAATTAAGTAGTGGTTTAAGAGTTCGCAATTGACCGAGTCATAGATACACTAAAATATGTTATGATGTACAGTGTATGAAGTGGCTGAATTTTATAGACTTTTTGGTTATTAAATGTGAAGATAATTCTATTCGAATATGGTTTTGGAATTGTCTGGCTGAACCAAGGCATAGGAGATGTGTCCAATTTTATTAAGGAACTTAAACAAGGAGGTAGTAAGATTGCCGTGCAACATTTGGAAAATAAGATTTCCTCACAGTCGTTAGATGTGCATAAACTTGTTAAAACTGATTTCTCGTCGCATGTTTATAGCGTTTTGATTAGTGTTTTGCTCAGATTCGATTTAGCTAGTCTTACATGTTGTGTCCATTCTCTTATGACGGAATGTTAAAAAGAGACACAACGGGTCTCGCTGTTAACAATAGAATATGCTCTTGCTGCACTATGAATTGTATAGAAACAGAACACCATTTTTTATTGGACTGCACCTTATATGGTGAAGCTAGAAAATGATATATCAGTAACATATCAACAAGTTTTTTTTCTTATTCATATTTTTTATATATTTATTATCATTTAGAAACAATTACAAAAACAAACAAACAAATAAGTACACCATTCATTCACGCATGCACACCTCAGGAAGACCATTCTCTTATCTCGTATAAAGTCAATATCTTCTACATGAAGTTAACATGAACAATAAAATTTTCCCATTTCGCAGAGAAGCTGTCATATACAAAGTTTTTATGTGCATTTAATTTTTCAGCATTATAGTATTCATAGGTTTTTGTAATGAACTTGAGAATATTAGGTATATTTTTGTGACATCTCTCCTTGTAAATATCAACAAGTATTGGCATGCTTAAGAGACATTTACTGTCAGAAGACGCGAGAACATTAAGACATGTAGCCAAGTTTATGGTACGTGCAGAAATTCAACGAAAAAGTTTGAAGTGATGTGTATACACACACACGCGGGCGCGCACGCATGCACGCACGCACGCACGCACGCGTATATATAATGTCACGTGCGGGAGTTGGCATTCCAGGGCTAAAATTCTGTGGTAATATCGACTCTTCGTACTCACATTTTGCCCCCCATGGGGATTTCATTTCGAACCCTAGGGCCTAGTCGGACTATTGAACCAACTTACACTGAACTAGTTTTATTTTTTGTGTGTTACATCTCGATCGCAAAGAAATGTTTCGAGCTCGAAAACATCCAATAAATTTAGCATATTAAATAACGCTTCGTCTACTATCAAATATGCTATTCCCACAGTGAACTCCAACTGAAAATATTACCCATGATGCTTTCTGTGATCGATGGCGCCATCCAAGCGAATGATTTAGCATTGCTATCAACACAGGCGTACTCTTAATAGCTACCGACCCAAAAATCCACAAGCAATTTATTTAACATGTACGTTCAGTATAAAACCAGTATTTGTTAAATCCAATTTCCACACGATGTGCTAATGTCGTGATGGTGTGAGATTCAATCAGTTATTAATCTGTCAATCCACGAATTAAATATTTACATTGAATTCATCAGATTCACTGATATGACAAATTGTCCGTCAGCATTGGTTTTAATTGTAGAATAATCAGTCGGCTTTTGGAAATGCATTATGCAAATGGCTTAATTTCACCTAGTGCTGAGTATTAGAATTGTATATGTATGGTGGCAGGGAAAGGACATCGCGCGTTTCTTTTTTTAATTATATTGGGATCCAGATCCTGAGATAATTAAATCGAGATCTCTACATTCTGGGAGCGCAGGTATAGTTCTCCAGTTAGACATATTACAATACCAGGCAGCTTTAGCCATAACCGGGGCACACTAAGGATTCAACACAATTAAGGTCCTAAATAGTCTCAACTGGAACAAACTAGCTACTAATCGTAAACTTTACGCATCCATTTATATAGTTTAAGTATTAAACAACATAACGTCTAATCGAATAAAATCCTATTTGACTCGAGCAAGTGACAAAGCACTAGACCTGGACTACGACATAGTATCTCAATATTCTATTACACCTTCCCTCGCCAGAGGCCTTTAGCAGATACACAGTGATAACTTGCATTGATTACTGGAATTCCTTACCTACTAAAATAAAAGAAAGCACCTCAATTGTCTCACTTAAGCATGACTTCAAACACTATACCACTACATTAGATTTGCTTCAACTTCCCCCACAATCATGAAATTAGCCTATACAGGTCAAGATGCGGATTGTTGCCTAACAGCGACAAATGTAGACACAGTTTTAGGGACACTACACCATTTTGCTGCTGGGGAAACTTCCAGTCATTTGCTCGTATTTTTTTAACTACACAGTAAACGGAGACCAGAGAGTAGTGCTTTTCCAGACACTCGAACAAAACCCCGATATTTACAACGCTTACTAAGAATCCTACGGTAGCCCGAACCTTACATTGGAAAAAAATAACATTACTAAAAAAATCACTTTTCTCCTGTGAGAAAACCTTTCTGCCGAGGAGGAAAGTTTTTCCGTGACAAGGTTTTATCCACGGAGAAAAGTGATTTTTTGTAATGTTGTTTTTTCGGTGTCAGCTTTGGGTCAACGTAGAATTTTTGATAAAATTATGTTTCTGCTTAATGGTTATAGAAAAATTGATTCCACTAACAATATGGCTTTTTTGAAAACGTTGCTAAATTTTCTGTTTCTTAGCGGAATCATTTTGAATTGACTCAGCTTAGTTCTTAATTGATAAAATACCTCACTTGTCATCACTCTTGATCATTATCGGTAAGATATCGTACAGCAGTATCGTACAAATACACTGAAATTTTTATGCCTATCCATTTTTAAATTCATGAAGGTAATCTTGTGCATATCATTGAAAGTATTGCTGCATTTGTATGTCCGCCGTGTGACTATCTTCAATCGGCCTCCGGTCTCGCAAAATTACTCACACGACTCATCAACCTCGACTAATAACACATACATGTAAAAAAGGTTAGTTTAACATATATTCGGCTTGCTAAACGTGCAAGTGTGTTCTTGGGAACTTTGCTGAAATTGACTTTTGGACATCTGGAGAAAGACATAATCCAAAGTTCTCATTGCCCCCCCTGAAATAGTCACGGACGTGGGGGTCATGGGAGGCGCAGCACTGAAAAAAGTGGGGGGGGGGCTAAAGCCCCTCAGCCCCCCTGTGGTGCATCGCCTATCGGCCATGTGCAGCGTAGCACTGAAAAAAGTGGGGGCTATAGCCCCCCCCAGCCCCCTATGGTGCGCCGCCCATGCGTGAAAGGTAGGACAGCTGGGACTATGGCCTAATTTGCGAGATCACCGCTACGAGCACCTTCGTGCTAAGTTAAAATGGGCGGTTTTTGTATTGTTCCCGATTATTTTGGTTCAAGAGATAGTGTCGCTGCTTCTCTTCCTATGCCAGTCGACAACAACGACCAACTTTTCGTCGGTGGTGCTTTCCCAAGTGGCACGTTAAAGCACCTCGTTAGTTCTATAGTCGAACCAAGTGATTTCGCATCTCCACCGGCACCGCGTGAATTAGTGCTTACTGTAGAAAACACGTGCCCCATCCCTATTGTGTCGATGGACTGCTCTTCAAACCTTCCATCCGATCTTCAACATGACCAGCTTTCTGTTCCAGATGAGGTTCCCCGTGATGTGCAGACTAACGTTCACGACGTCCCCGTAGTTACTTACAGGATTACACATGCAGACTTCCATTTTGACATTTTACATACGGCGTTGTTGGGATTGTCATAGCTGACTACTTTTTTGTACTTGCTTATTATCGTGTATTTTTTAAAGGACAGAAGATATTTCACGCCATTTCACCAGACATCGCTCTTGCGTAAGTCGCATCGTTTTTTTTTTCTGATGGCCATTGTTATTGCTCCCTAAAGTTTTACTCTCACAAAAAACAAGCGTTTCGTTTTTTTAGTAATCGGTTAGCTTTCTACAGTCTACTGGCAAAGGGCTTTTACTAACAGTGTGCCAGCAAAAAATCCTTTCACAACTCATCCATGTCACGACTTGAACAGTATTTCACAATTTTCTGCAATTTATTCTAAATTATGTATGAACTGTCTTCTAATTACCCTTGGTGTCGATCAACTTGAAACGGGGGTATGCATAAGAAATCCACACCACTGATATTCCGTCTGGTGTCACTTCTATTTGGTTTAAACGATTAAAGGGCACAGACAAGTCGACAACCACTAGTTTTTACGGATTGATTGAAATGAAATGATGTCCCGGATCTGTCAGGCGGCTCGCAACATCCTGAATAGGGTGGAGGACTGAACGATTGCCCATCTCCTTTTCACCACATATAAGCGGAACTGCAGAGGTGTTGTACGGTTCGCACTCACTTTATGAAAGAACGAGTGCCACTTTCTTCAGTGCCACGTAGACCTTCTGGCTTCTTCCACCACTTTTCAGTACCTCGTGTGTTGGTCGGCAATGTCTGCATCACCGATGTATTTGGTGTACAGTTCTATTACACACTGCTTTATAAGCTCTTTTTGGATACCAGGTGCATTGCGGGCAAGGACACCTTTCATTACTTTTGTCATATGTACCGAAGATACAACATTTACATACGCTTCACCTTCTAAACATCGAACATCTTTTCACCATTGTGAGCAACCGTTTCCAGACAGTACCATCTTTTTATTTTCGTGATGTAATAGAGGTCCCAGGTTTTAGGTTGTCAAGAGGCTAGCTCCAAAGGATTGCCGCGACCAATCTCCCTGACTGATCCCCCGACCCCTCCCTGATTGTACACACGTGTGTTATTATTGGATGTCACTATCCTAGTTTTGTGTGTAGGCTTGTTTCCGACTATTCAGAGGTGCGTAACCATATGGCTCGAATACGATATGCGGAAATAAATAAAGTTCACAAACACAAACAACTTCGAGACGACATACGTGATGGTTTGAGTGGCATGCATGCGTTCACGGAGCATAACACAGTCAAAAGGGACAGATTTAGTTTGCACGCCGCTTGACGCCTTGGGCAAGCATGATACTGGACAACGATTTGCGTGGAAACCAGTGGTGGATTTAGGGGGGGG
>NMRA01000190.1:0-27489 GCA_002633005.1 Phoronis australis | reverse complement strand
CCCCACCCCAACCCTAAAACTGCACACATTTAAATCTTGTTTCTTCCGTATAATTTTAATTATTAGGGTTAATTAATAAACTCAACATTTCCTTACGCTCTTGCTGTTTTTATTTTTTTTGCGGCAGCCAAGGGGTGTGTCTGTAAATATGTACACTGTGCATTTATCTGTCTGTATTACTTAACTGATACATATGTATGCATGTATGTATCTATGTATGTATGTATGTGTGTGTGTATGTGTGTGTGTATGAGCGCGCGTGTTTGCGTGTGTGTGTGTGTGTGTGTGCGTGTGCGCGCGTGTGTTTGTGCGCGTGTAATATTTTGACGCACAGATATGCCCTATAATACTTTCTAGCGCTTCCTGGGCTTTAAAAGTGTTATTATTGTAAATTGAATTGATGAACATTAAAAAGCTAGATGGTATAATAATTATCTCTGGATCTCCATATCCCGAGATAATTAAGTTGGATCCCGAGAACCCGAGATTATAAAAAAACGCGCGATGTCCTTTCCCAGCCACCGTAGAATTGCACTTTAGCGTACAACTTGTGCGGGTGAATTGATAAAAAGAGAAAGTTCCATTTAGCACTAGGATTGTGTGTTAGTGTGAAGACGCCCTGTATATTTACAGGTAAGATTATTTAAAGTTAAGTACGGTAAGTGTAGGGTCACGCAAATGCATAAAAGCATTTTCGTCGTCTTTAGCGTTCGCAGTTGGGTGTGGGATAGCGATTTCTTCGTTGCGTTTTATTTTGTGACGTCAGAGAGAAATTGAGAGTGCTTGCGGAAAAAGCGCAATGTCTGAGACTTGAAAAAAAAACATAAAGCAAGTTTGAGGCTTGTGAATACGCCATGAATGTGCCCATGAGCTTCACTCAGGACACAACACGATCGTGGAAAACTAAAAACGTTGACAAATGCAGTCAGAACAAACCATGGCTCGACCAAAATAGAAGTTATTCATTTGGTTGTTGACCAGGGATGTGCACGTACAGTTAACCTTTATAAAGAAAAGTGTGTCTCACAGGCAACAATAGAGAAACTCGGATCGTTGTGTTGAGTTTCCGGCTCATTTGACGATATTGCAAAATAGAATGTGCGTGGTAATGTTTTAAGCTCCAAAGCGCGTCGGTGAAGAATCAACAATGAAAGCCATAAACAGGTGCGAAATGCACTTAGCTTTGAATACGTATCGCTGGCAAGAATTCTAAACATGTGCGGTACCCTAGTTCTCGCTTGACCGATATGAGTCACGGTTGATCAAAATATTATAAGCTTTTAGAGAGTTAGACTCAATCAAATACCGATTCTAAGCCAACATCATAAAATATACTGGATGATATACGCTAGCTGCAAACATTGATATCAACGTGGCAGACGCAAACTGAACCGGTGCATTATGTCGCCACAGCGCATCATGTCATTGAGTGCAACTATTGCGTTATGCCGCTTGAGTTTGCGTTCTTGATCACCAGTGTGTAAGTGTTGCTTGGTGGCAGAATTTGCCGCTAAAGATTCGTATTCAAGCTTGAGAAACATTAGTAACCAAAAGGCAAGATTTTCCAAAAGTTTGGAATAAATGTTGAAAACTGTGGCTGACCTAACACTGAAGCTTATTCAAGATTTTTCGGCAAGTCTGACCGCTAGCAAGGTAAATCTAGACGCGTCTTTTGCAGTGCCTGTAAACCAAAAGTATTCACTGACACACCAGTACACGAAGAACCTCAATGGAGTACAAATTTACCTGAATTCTGCAAATCAACAACATACTGTTGCCTTCGGCACATGTAACTGTCGTCCGGACGACAATATATGCCGAGTGCGACATTATGTCAACATCGAAGAATATTGTCAGTAAGGTGACAGGATGCGGATTCAGAATTCTAGTAGGAAGGCGATCAAAAGTTGGGGGGACTAAAACATGTTGTTTTTTTCTATTCCAAGTTTCTTGCTTGGAAAAGGGATGCTCCGCATCTGCTCTGGCATCGAGAGTGGTTGTCGTCATCTCCACGACAAGCACACACGTTCACACATATATGTTTATATTTTTATTTTTGTTGATACATACATGTATTATGATGCAAATTGTCATTCATATTTTAATACGATTAGGTGCGCCAAAATCTTCTTAGGGAGGCTATGTGGGTGGATATGGCTGTCACAACCATTTTTAGCCACGAGTAACGATTGCATGCGGAGCTGTTTTGGTCGTACTCATGGGTTGAAGGCCCTGGCCCCCCTTAATCCCTCCTATCTGTCAGTAGATCTGAGCAACTTGGTTTTTCAAGCACTAGGTAGATATTCACGAAACTTTATTTGTTCAATGCTCATCACACGTATCGTCTCTCAGGCAACAACATCTGTCGATGTTGATGGAATGATTGTCGCCCCCAAATGTAACAATGTCTCAGTGCTGTTACATTGTGATGGTACACCCTAAAAGCATGGCTGTGTACATATAGGCCTACACTACACTGCGTGCAGACCTGTGTGAAGACATAGGCAAATCCAAACGGTGGTGTGACAAAGCTTCGGACATGCCGAATAAGATCGGGTGACCGAAATTTAGGGAAGGTGAACATTAGGGGAGGGGAGCCTTATGCGCCATGAGCTTGCCTTTGTCATTGTTCTTTTCATTTTTTATTTGTTAAGAAATGAATAATGGGGACTGTTGTGGCAGAAGAAGGGTGATACCCTAGCACCTCATATCGGAGCAAATCCGGGGTTGAGTGTTTCGTGGGGACTTGGGTTAAATTAAGTGTAATTTGCCAGAATGACTCCCCTCGATTCAGTTGCAAAAAATTGCGTGAGGCAAAGATTCGTCATTCTTAGAAATCAATCTGTTCTCTCTATTTGGCACCTTTCGACTTTTGGGATTGTTGATGAAGAGTTCGTCTCAATATGAGACACATTCTACTTACAGAAAGTACATTCTTTAACGTTAGTTTTACTCATAGAAAGTTTTGTATATATTTGGCTAAATATGTATTACACTTAATTTTGCCACGGTCACGGAAATAGACGGGAATAGTTGATGATTTTCCGATCTCGGCCGAGGTACAAAACTGTGCTAAAAAGACTTTTAGTATAATAACAGAAAGGATGTGAGCATTATGCTATGTTACTTATTACATAATTTGGTATATATTTTTAATTTTTTTAACTAGAATGCCCTTTGAGATAAGTACTTTAATTTGCAAATTTAAGGCAAAGCTGTGTTCCTCCGCGTGATTATATGTGAGTGTATGTAAATAGTTAATAACAAAAAGGTTATGCGTCAAAGAAAATCAACTACTGACGCCTAACTCTGCGTTTGTGCAAGACGCCAGGTGCGTGCCTGTTTCAACAAATTGTAATTTACATGGAATCCAAAAAAAATCTTGCAACCAGTCCGTGAGGTTTGGTGTAAGCTACGGCATTTCATTGAAAAAAGGTCATTAGTTAACCAGCGAATTATTTTGGAGCTTCAAAAGAAGCAAGATCAAACAAAATGTCAAACATTTCAAATTGTCTGAAATTTATTTCAATTAATTTCTTTGATGGAAGACATATGAACATTGTACCTGTATTATATTTCATCATGATCATTACTGAACGCAACGATTACTTAGCAAAAACAACCTACAATAAGGGACGTAGGCTGAATCAAAGCTTTTGCATGTTATCAGGAAGCTATTAACATAATGCCTTCCTTCCTGATGTTATCTAAAATAAGTCTGTTCAAACTGTTCTATTCATACACTGTATTTTATAAAACCTGTAAAACTGACGTTGAATTGAAACCAGGAACTAACATCTTACTCGCCCCTTTGCTTAATTTAAAAACTGCTAAAGAGAAATCCCCAGTGTCAACGAACCCCCATACAAGGTCTTAACAGAACCAGTGTCGAGAGCGAGGCGGGTACCTCTATACAGGAATGTTGGTGTGCAATTTTGGTGAACAATCCGGCCAAACGCACCATGGCTTGCAGTCCGCAATATTGATTAGATGTACATGCAGCCATTGTTTTCGAGTGTTGCAGGAAGCTAGGCCACCTTTAATAAAGGAACACAATGCAGAAAAATAAATGTAATGCAATGAAAGACAACTAAAACATCATAATATGAATGGATATCTAATACAAAGAGAAAAACGACTGCGCACCGTATAATGTGATTATGATGTACATGTAGACATGGCCACCACTTGAACTGAAGTGAAACTTGTGAGAATCTGAAAACGTATCGAGTAAAAAAATTTCAATTAATATAAGGGTACTCTATGAAAGTAAGTTGACGATGAGGGTAGCAAACTCGTAGCCGATGAGTTATCGCTTTTATTGAGGCACCTTATTAAAGTGGGAGAAATGTGTGGATAGGGGAATTGTTTAGGAGGAAGCATTGAGATAATAGTGATACTGTGAAGGTCATATAGCTGACTGAAGGACGAAACAGGCAAAACTGTCATTGTGTTGGTCATAAATAACTGTTCCTAGTTCATGTTTGGAGGAGGCGCAGGTTTCTTCGGAGTAGAGGTTTTTCGGAGTATTTTTTTGAGTAATTGGTAGTAACCATACTAGACGCACCGGCATTGAATTGTTGAGCGTATGAGCATTTCCATGCCATATGCTTTCCCTATTGTGCCAATACAACCCTCATGAAACTTGTGAGCAAAATGTTTGGCCAACTATAGTTTGTGAGGGCCATCTGGAAGGTAAGCTTTTTTGCTTAAGATGATTGTATCTCTTATTTTATCTTCAATAGTTATTGTGTTTTATATGACTGACATTCACTTTCAGTTTTCCGACTGCGGTGCCCTCTGGAGGCGGTATTGGTGTTTGCCCCTGGCTTTTCACACACCAAGTTCCTAGATATGAATGAAGTTAGGTTTACAAATTTCTTGATTTAACAGTTCATTTTGCCATTTTCTGGCATCAGTAGGATGACCACTTTGTTAAGAAAACTTAAATGTTGAAACTGTTCGTTTACTTTAGTCGGTGGGCCAGATCTCATAGCGTTCATCCTTGTGAGTACTTTGGGGGGGCAACCTAGTTTTTTCTATGTGGCTAGATAATATACCCATAAATCAAATTCCAAAAAGTTTCCACGTCTACACTTGCACATTTTTTTAAAAAAAGGTGTTTTTGTTGCACAAAATATGATGCACATTCCTGCCACTTGATGGCGCTTTTCTAGTGAATTGACCAATCAGAGAGTCAGATTGTATTGTTGTGCTTAGTTACTTCAATATGGCTGCTCCCATGGAGTGTGATGCCTGTATAATTCAAGGTTTATCAAACAGCACAAAATTGTGGTATCAGAGCCTAAAGAAGCTTAGGAAAGCTTCCTGACGAAAGCTGATTGACTGTGGAACTCTGTAGATCAGTAGATCAAAAAGAAGAAGAGGTGTCACAAACGTTTGTGCAGAAAACATCTGCATGTCCTGGTAGCCTACACAGTATGCTGCTGAGTGCTGTAGACTAGAAGACCAAGTGTCAGACCAAAAAATTGAAAGGACATAGAACGGCATAGCAACGTTTCAAGGCACCAACAGTAGTACTAAAGCTGAAGTTGCTGAAAGTGATACAGATGTTATCCAAGATTTCCCAAGAAAATCAATTACTTCCAAAATCTGAAACACCCAATTAACCTGAACAAGATAGGAACATTCTGAAACATGAGTGCATCATTTGTTAGCGGAAAAGTACATTATGGGCCACATTTCAAGAAAGAAAAAGAAGTATAGCTTTCAAAAACAATGTTTTTTAAAAATACATCTTGGTGTTTTCCATGTGTGTTTTAGTATTATCACCAGTTGTTTTTTAACTTGTTCAGCCCCTTGGCTGCCTAGGCCTTAGACAATACTGCTGACCCAGTAGAGACGCTGATCATACCATAGGTATTTCATATGCCGGATACTTTTCAGCAAATTATGTTCCTATAAGTTTAGAAGTACCGCGTAGAGAGATGCCTCTGAGGAGGTCGTTAATGTTCTCATTTGTTCCCAGTTTAAACAAATACTCCTGCAATCCTGTTTTTCGAACACTCCATTCAGTTGCCTCATCGACACGGCTTGCGCTAAGGGATAATCCTATGGCGTTATACTGTAGGTGTGATTTTAAAGCACTTTAAGTCAAAAATTTTTGAGAAGGTTGAATGGAGTAGATGGTTGCAAACAACGTGCCCAAGTGGCCGTCATCCCCTGCTGTAGTCTCAATTTTTTGTAAACATTAATTACTTAGGTAGCTGCAATGATAATTAAATTAAAGTACCTAAGTGGCCATCGTCGCCGTCGAAATTTGAGGATGATGGAAGCCAATGTCCATTTCGTCAAACGTCGATTACCTTAAGTGTAAATCGATTGACTATGGTTTGAGCATCTGATTTAGAAAAATTAAATTTCAATCACTGCACTGGTATATCAGCTGATTTATTTTCAGTTGCATCAACTGATCTAATTATTAGACGATCAACATTATTAGGCTACAGATCAGACGGCATGTAAATTTGTTAGGCTGGTGGTGGATCAGTTCCTGATAAGTCCGTCTGAAAAAGTTGCATGCCAACTCACTCATAGTTGAATGTTAAATTAGTGTTAGCAGTTCGGGTTTTTTTCAGTTGGACTTGTATCGCAAGCAACAGCTCATTCCAGAGCCCTGAATATGCAAATGAAATTCAAAGATAAAGACCTTGTGTCTTAGAAGCCAAGTACCACAGATCATCATGCTATAAAAAATAGATAGACAACGATTGTGAAGAGTGACGAATTCACAGTTTTCAGAGATGTTTTTCTAGAGTTTTGTTTGGATTTCATTGAATCGAAGCTTCGAACACAAAGAGATGTCATTTGCCTTTCAAAACTAAAGCAAGACTTTGAAGCTGTTCTTCAGAAAGGTGGTGTGCATGAAATTATTTGGACAGGCAATCTTAAGAAATATTGTTGAAGCTACTCACTGTTGTAGTTTGTGCCCGACTAAGAGATACGAAAGTGAATTGAGGCTAGTGTTCAATAATTCACTTGCTGGCTCTAATTAACACAGCCCATTATAACATATTTTGAATCAAACGTTTGCCCAAATAGTGCCCGCCTCCAAACAAGGANAAGCCAAGTACCACAGATCATCATGCTATAAAAAATAGAAAGACAACGATTGTGAAGAGTGACGAATTCACAGTTTACAACAGTTTTGTTTGGAGTTCATTGAATCGAAGCTTCTAACACAAGGAGATATCATTTGCCTTTCAAGACTAAAGCAAGACTTTGAAGCTGTTCTTCAGAAAGCTGGTGTGCATGAAGTTATTTGGACTACTCACTGTTGTAGTTTGTGCCTGACTAAGAGATACGAAAGTGAATTGTGAAGTGTTCAATAATTCACTTGCTGACTCTAATTAACACAGCCCACTATAACATATTTTGAATCCGTATGTTTGCCCAAATAGTGCCCGCCTCCAAACAAGGACTTAGTGTTTGACCCTTCATTGCCTGCGGGCTAATCAAGAGTGTGCAGTGCTGTACCCTCTCTAATCGACCATAGTTGGCTCCTTGGCGGTGGAGCTTTGCAGTTAATATGTATGGCAATGACCGCATCTCCATTGACAGTACTAAACGATGAACGCTGCAAGTGTAAAAAGAACATGTGTGCTGGGAAACTGAGTTTGTGCTGCAATACTGGGTCAAACTGCACAGAAATGTGCAGCTGTGACAACTGTAGTAACATCAGCAACACTGACTGCATCACATTGGATAGTTCTTTGACAAGTCAACCCTAAATTGACCTCCAACCCCGTTATTTCCTTTTTTGTATTAAAAAGTTAATTTTATTTGTTGATTAAGTCATAGAAAGTACATACTTTGACCATTGTCATGTATTTGTCTCATACTGCTTGATAAACGCTGTCAGAATAATCTATTATTTTCATACAGTCTTTGTGTACATTCACAGAGATCATTCAACTACATTGTTTTTGTACTATAACGTATTTCTGGTGTATTATGCAAACAAGCTGTATTTTACACCATTAGTCAATGTTTTAACATGTATTTGTCTCATACTGCTTGATAAACGCTGTCAGAATAATCTAATATTTTCATACAGTCTTTGTGCACATTCACAGAGATCATTCAATTATATTGTTTTTGTACTATAACGTATTTCTGGTGTATTATGCAAACAAGCTGTATTTTACACCATTAGTCAATGTTTTAGTCATTGAGGCACAAATTTTGCCCTGTCTCAAGTGTTTTGTGTTATTTTTATTGCCTGACAATGCCAGAATAACTTCCTAGTAACATTCAGACTTAGTTTGCAGTTTTGCCACTAGGTGTCTCTTAACGTTTTTTAAATTTCACTGTTTACAATTAATTTACAATAGTAAAACGTGTAATGTGAGTGTAATATTGTTCAATACAATGGCACTGATGGGACCATATTACTTGTTTTACAAAAAGTCACCAAAATTGTTGTTTTTACAAATATAAGTTTACTAAGCTCTTTGGTGATTATTATGTAACTTCAAACTCAAATTTCTCAAAAATGTGCAACTTTATATATGGGAACTTTTTAGATTTTGAAAACACTCTAATAAATGAATTAAAAAACACCAAAATAAAATTGCCCCCCTAAAGTACTCACAAAAACCATTTTCTAGAGGCCCTACAAAATCTGGCCCACCGACTAACAGTTACAGACACTGACTGCGTTTGTTAACGTCTTGTTGCAATGATAAAAATAATGTTTTCTACTATGATTGATTATAAGTTTTACTCTGTTGAGGTATGATGCAATATGCATGGTTAATATGCAGATCGGCAGTTGCAAAAATATTTACTGGGTTTAATGAATCCGTTTGCTATGAACCACTGCAAAAGTATGAATACTAACTGTACATTCGAAGCACGCCTTATTAGAATAAAAACATACACATGCTTGATGATCCTGGGAGTACCTCTATTACAGGCATGAATGGAGATATATAGTTGTTAAGCCATAGAAGATAATAAAGCTTCATAATATCACACTGAGCCATCTACACCAGGCATATACAAAGGATGCAATATTTCAAAAGAAGCCTCAACTACTCATTTTTCATAGTCATAACTACTCATTTTTCATAGTATTACTAAATCACGAACACCTACATTATTATAAGAAGTTACATAGTACGATACTACACAACCTGCTCTCCCACATTTAAGGGAGGCCTAATTTGAAACATTTAACGACATATCTTTTCTATGCAAGATTAAAACCCAGCAAAACATGTAAACTCTCCACGACCAAAAATAAATATCCGCTCAAAACCAGAAATTTTACTTAACCAGGAATTAAAACAATCCAATACACTGAGATTGTTTTCACACAGAAGACCATAGAGCAAATAAAGACCAAAATTCACCACGTCAAGACTGAAAATTTATCACATCAGCACCTATAATTTATCAAGAGAGGACCAAAAATTCTTCACTTCAGGATCAAAATAAAATACGACCGAACTGAAAATTTAATAAGTCAGGTTCAAAAACTTACCATGTCAGTAACTTTCACGCCAGAACACCACGTCACCGTCCCCTAGCATTGATCTTTCAAAGTGATAATGCCCGTACTACACGTATAAACAAGGGCTATATGTTCAACCTCTCGCCGACAACAGACATATTACCTTCGAAATGCGGTTGAATTTCTTTCGTCTAATCCACGTTTTACAATAGATGCCAATGTATAGGTACACACTGGATTGTCATCATTGCATAATGGGTGATCACGTAGTATCCGGGCATGAAAAGAATTCTCTCCTGGCGTGATAAGTTATCTTACGCAATAAATCCTGGTTGCCAATTGTTTTTGATTCTGCAGAGATTTCAATTCATGAATAGAAAATGTGTGTTCTGGATTTTTCCGCTTCAGCGTTCCATTCAGCTAACTAGTGCACAGCACAGTGTTTTTACTATCCCGTGGCGGCTCCACTGCATCGAATCACTTCTGGTACAACCTTCCGTAAATGACGTTCGCATTTTGCACATTTCTTCGGGGTAACAATTTTCCAAGAGCTATATATTCACTGGACGAGTTTCTGTTTGGTATTCGGTTTTATTTTCTGTCTCAGGTAGTCCTTGAGCTCATGCTCTGAATGTTTTGAAAACGCAACTCTTTATTTACGCAGATACGTTTTCCTGCCCGAGGGCACCGACTCGCTGAATTCATCAACCAAACATTTATTTTTGAAAATGCCGTCAAAAGTGTAGTTAAAACACCGTGTTGACCGTAGTCGTCAGTGTAGAAAAGCGAAGTGAACAAATTTGTACACACTGCTCAAAGCACTTTTGTGGACATACGGAAACGCCAACGTCTCTGTCTTACAACTCTGCGTGAGCTTGGCATTTCTGATAAAGTGCTCTCATGCTGGAAACTTTATTAAGACTGAGCACCGTTTCAAAAAATTGTATTTTTTCTTACAGCTGAGCACAGAAGAATTATTCTGCGATTTTAGGACTGAAACGGAACCAAATCACGCCCGAGTGGCGACTCATTAGAATGTGCAAAATTCGGGGAGGGTTGTGGGTGGCGATACAAGCATGATTTTTTATTTTCGCGCCAAACATGTAGTTGCCACTTCCCATTCAGCGTCACTTACTACCTAAGGTGGCCATATCATACGCTATCAATATCACCAGACGCTTTGCTTCACAAAAGTGCACCTTTGTGTATTTTCTACCATTTTTTGCCATCGCAATCGCTTTACCAAAGGTTCACGCACATATGCCGCGTAGTGAATACCTCTTCACCACGTATTCACATCTTCCCGTTCACAATTGTTTTATTTTAAATAATTTGTCAATATGTTGTTGACAGAAAATATTTATTTTTGGAACAACGTGAACGACCAACTGATAGGGGACTACGTGTATACATGTAACTGCTAGCCCGGATTTTAACGTCACCGATACATGAAAACGGAATGCGCAAAGCTACAATTGCCTGTAGCCTCAACAGTGGTGATGTCACCGTCTTAGTTCGTGGAAATCGCAACCATAATATGATTTCGAAGTTAGAGACATCGAAGTCCGTGGGTTTAAGACGTACTGGACCGTGAATTTCGCGTCTGTACTGCAAGGGTCAATACTTTGAAAATGAAATCCCCGGAGTGAGAGCCCTTCGCGGTGTAACAACTCACTCACTAATCCATCATCATGGGCGCGTGATAGGAGACCGGTGACTAACTTAAAAAAACGCAAAAAGATACAGTTTGGCGTTACACAAACGAATTCAACTGCGGGCGAAGACTGCTAAAAATAGCTGCGTTTACAAAATGACTACAGCGTTGTATTGACCGGGAAGCAACCAATCTAATACATCTTGTTAACATCACGAGTCAAACTGAAGATAAAATGTAAAGAAAACTTTCACGTTTTTCATCCAAAACTTGTTGCATTGTCCATAATCCAATGTTTACTAGTACCGCTTGCCTTCATTCAACCTTCGAATTAGTGGTGTTACACAACCGAGTGAACTCATATAACCCAGACAGTAAAACTAGGTTAATTTATTTGACCCTGTGCTAAGACGAATATGCATCGACACGCAAAGGGGTATCAGCCTGACAATCTATTACGCAACTGCTACTCTAGCCTAAGAATAGCAGCCGACCAGCTGGTCGGCTGATGGCCGGTCGGCTGATGGCCGGTCGGCTGAAGGGTCGGCTGGGGAGTCGCCTTATGAGTCGGCACTGCGGGCGGCTGCCGGTCGGGTAATTTTTAGCCGACCGGTCGGCTAATTTGCCGACCGGTCGACGGCTAGTCGTCGACCAATTTCCGACCGGGCGGACAAAAATTCGTGATGTGTGCTGTATTTTGGCACAGTAAAAGTCTAGGCGTTTTCAATTTTTGAAATGAAAGTGATCGTCAAATATGCAAGTATACCGTGAGCTTCGTGCTGCGCTGCGATGCGATCTTGACATAGATTAGATGAATGTGTCATGGTTGATAATTCATCAGTATTCTATTTCATGTCATAAGTTATAATGCAAGTGCATACTCATTTTTAGACATGCGGGCAATTTGTCATGCACAGTAAAATCTGACCACCGTCACAACATGAACTTTCTGGTATTACAAACTCCGTCTCATCTCATGAACATATAGCTGAGAGTCATCGTTGTGCATACAGATTTCCCTTCCTCCTAACTGAGCTGCGTCAAAGGCCTTGTCTAAAACTCTACAGCGTCCACTTGACGTTCAATGCTGGCTACGGTCTTGAAAAGGATATCAGGCGTCCAATAAAAAGTCGCCTCTGCATCGACCAATTCTCTGCATGCTACTGCCCCACGGCTGAAAATATCTGTAAAGTACCTTTTATTGCATACAGAATGGTTTCAAACGGTTACCTTACGGACAAAATTTCTATAAATCCGTAACACCGAAATAAAGCAACTCGTTTGTCTAAAATCTCAATGTACTTGTAAGTATTTTGCTTCAAATTATGAAGATTTACTGGCGTAAAGCTATGAAGTCAAGCGATAGCCTGACACAAGTAAGCGTGTTGTTAACTGCTGAACAGAGTGTGTTAAAACCTATGACGTCATTGATTAATTTCAGCACGTCCGTCTTTTGTCAAGTAATAGAACTGATCTTGCTGTTATTGAGTGGATCTACTCATCTAAGTTGATACAAAAAGGTTGTTTTTGGTGGCATTCTCCTTTATTGATTTAGTGAAAATGAAGAACGTTTCTATACTGTTTCGTTTCTGATGCCAATCAATAGCAACGTGTATCACTTCTACGATACACACGACTCAACTGTTTTGGCCACCGTCTTAAACGTTAAACGATCTATACGTGGTGATTCACCTCACATGAGGGCAGTGCTACCAATTGACCTATCACCAAGATTATGACTGACCAATCAGAACGGAGCATTCTCGACACACATTGGGCTGCGTTTCCAAGCCGCCATTTTACCCTAAAAACAACACATTGTCTCGTACTTATTTCAGACTAGCTCCAGCTGTTCTCACGAAAAAATAAACACTTGAATTACTTTTTGATGAGAATCTCTATTATGCAGTTCGCCTGTAGAGTTATCGAGAGCCCATTTATAAGCTGTTCAAACATGCTTTAAAAAAGAATTTTTGTTATTTTTGTAAATAGCCATTTTTGCCACTAGGCCTACACCAGACTTGTCATCTTTTATAACCCTACCACAGCTTAGTGTTACCATGCTACGTTTAAAATTAACTGAGAGCTACCTTTATGCACTGAAACTACAAAAATTAGAAAGTTCATCAGAAGGTAGGCCAAACCTAAATGTTTAAAGGGTGCAATTACGGCCAATTCCATGCATTAATTTGACTCGGACATAGCCCTAGACCTACCGAAGCTAACTGGTTGCCTAGGACGCGAAGAATGTGTACCTAAGTTATTAACCTGAGCTTTTTAATCTAAATCATTAGTTATAAGATTAGAAAAGCGTATACAGTGCTATTCACTGTATTTTTTCGCCCTCATGAGCCTCGGTCCTACCGTAGAAGTTGTGACTTCGGTCTCCCGGCGGTCTACCAGGCGTACGCCTGTTTGATGAATATCTCTCGCTGGTCAATGAGAGGACTAAATTTGCTTTTATGTTTTGTTTAACACCGATGAAAAGAAATCTTGATCTTACTGTTTATCAAATATACTTGTCGTTTTGCATATCCTTGTCTTCGGCAGAAGTTCGCGTTGATCACGGTGAAAACGGATTCGGATTATTTGCCCATGTAGCTTTATAATTATTACCCAAAACTGTAGAAGTTACAAGAATTTGTAAGAAATGAAGTTAAAAGTTGGTGCCAAAGGCATTACGAAAATGTTTGGATTTGCACCAAAACCCTAGGCTACTTTATCCTTCAGTTGTCAGACTGACCACCACCTGCAGGGCTAATCTCCGTCCGTGAGTCGTGACTGGCGGACCTCATGTTCTGTATCTACTTAGTTGCATTGCCACCGCGCGGAGTAGTTTTCTAAAGTAATCCATTCGCGTTGCAAACTTTTTAATCTCCCTCTACACTGGCAAGGGTATAACAGGATTGGAAACACACTGTACATGAACTTCGTATGAAAGACATTTTAGCATAAAACGTATGACTGGAGAAATTCGCCTTCAGTCATCGTGGTATGATGTGGTCTTCTGCCATCTTCTGCTTCATTGTGATCTTCACGCTAGCACCGCACGTGAGATGTGTAAAGCAGCGTGAGCCCGGGATTCTACAGCATTTAAAGAGGTAAGATAGATAAACAAGACACGCCTGTTGCTCAGTCAAATAACGTTCCCTAGTTAGGCAAGACTCAACTTCGGAACATCGCACTGTAGAATAAATGTTATATTGGACACTCAAAGATACCGATAGCTCGTTTCAGTGATTCAAATTTTATTTGCCGTCCCCTGTCTAGAATTGCTGATGGGAAGAAAGATACATGAAAGGATAACTGAACGCAGAGGATTGTGGTCTAGAATGAAGATATGGAGGAACAGAACTCGCCGAAGATTTGGTTTCTTGATAAGACGAATGAGCAGAGCAAGTTCACCGGCTATATCCCATCGTAAAGTAAGAAGTTGCACTGTGTTCCAATTCCATGTGCTAACTCGAATTACGGGCTTTTTAAGAAATATTCATGGTGCGCATGTAATCGGAGCACCATAATCAGGACAACTTGTACTCAAATATTTCGCATATAACACATATCACTAACATTTATCCGATCAGTCTGAAAACAAAAGAAACACTGGACGTGTTGACCACCGCAGGTGTTTTCAAGCAAGAACTTTTCAAAGTGTAACTTGCAATCGTACACATAGTTATCGCATTTGATAACCACCTCATCACTTATTCGCATCTGTCCATTGAAAATTATTCCATCTCCTATCACAAGTTAACATGCCGGTGAAAGAAAAACGTTTATTTTGGGACCGAACATCACCAACAATGGGTTGATCACTAGCGCAAATTTTAAAATTAACGATACATAAAAACGGCAAACGTAAAGCTAGAATCGGTTTTCAGCGTCAACCGAGATCCATCCTTCGTAAAAAATCCTATATTTTCGAAGTTACAGCCTTCTGAGCGCTTCGGATTAGAAACACAAGATTGCGTGTTTAGAGTCTTTGCACCAATTGGTGCAACACTCTGCAAATAAAATCTTCGAAGTGAAGGCCCTTTGCAATGTCTTCTTTGCCATAGTGCCCAACCACTGCACTAGCCCGGGGACACCGTCATGATGACTCCAGGGGCCCCACGCTGATTCATGTCATGGTAAGAAGTCAGTGCCAGTCCCTGTAACATAACATGACCTACTTGCATGAATGGGCCATCCAGGAAATTTATTGAATAACGAGCACGTAAAGCATTCAAATACATACATGTACAGGTAGGACCTGTTCTATACGGGCACATTCTCACCTACCACCACGGATTTACTAATGCGCAACAAGTAAGCTAAAGCAAGAGAGGTGCCCGCACAAAACGAGGACCTGCGCCGTTCTCACAACAATGTCGCACATTTAAAGACGCATGACGTTATTTTTAATTTAAAACTTTTGTCAATCAAACTTGTTCCAAGGCTCATATCTCGCACGGAAAATTGAGCGTTGTAAGACACTGGCACTGTGAATGGATGTGAGCACCGACCTACGATTAATTGGGTGCGTTCAGAGTTATGAATTGGTGTATTTGTTGGTTCCTGCCTTTTAGTGCACTTTTGTCTCCTTTTTAACTTTTTTGTTTTTCTGAGGTGGACCTTTTTGCCAACTTCGTCAAATGACTCGTTCGAGCCCTCGAGCCACCCCTGATTGGACGCATAGAATGTGACAACCTTTTCCGACAAATGCATTCCCCGGCTTAGATTTGTTTGCAGCGGCAGTGTGGAAGGAGAAACGAGGGCCCAGATCCTCTTTATTTAGGTATTTTAGGGGGAAGGTGTGCAATCGCACGTTTAAGGCGCCATGTACCTCTTTTGGTGTGCGACAAATAAAAACGCGGTATGCTGCACTTTTAAGGGTAGGGGTCGCATTCTTCCAATTGGCCGTCTAGCTAATGGATGCCACACAGACACTGTTTGCTTGTTCCTGTTTGAGATGCTCCTGACTGAACATTTCACAACGTCGTTTACAACATTTTGTTTAAATTTGGTTTCATGGCACGTTAAAACAGTCGATGTTGACGTGGAACGCTACTGGTTATCAAATTGGACGAAGTGGACATTCCAAAGTTTCCAAACATTGGATTTATGTTACGAATGTTTTTGAGTCAGATTGTAAAGATCAGATTTTTAAAGATTCAAATCAGTGCAATTTGAGGCCAACAATGGCCAAGAAATAATTTAATTGCGCACGCGCTACATGTGAAGCTTCCACATGCCAACTATTAGAAG
The DNA here is from genome assembly GCA_002633005.1 of Phoronis australis. Classification (NCBI taxonomy): domain Eukaryota; kingdom Metazoa; phylum Phoronida; family Phoronidae; genus Phoronis; species Phoronis australis. The sequence continues at coordinate 11,110 of NMRA01000190.1, read as the reverse complement.
AAAAACTTTGAGACATGTTCACAAAGAAGATCTGTTCTATGGGACACGGTATGTTACCATCTATACAAACAATCCAGCAAGTGCACATACCGTTGTCAAGCTGAAGCCCCTGCTTTATTATACACCTCGGCTTGACACCTAAAAGTGACTGGTGTACGGTTTACATGCTGGATGAAACGCTAGCAGCAAAACAGTCAAATAATGTGAGCGGTCGCAAGGGTCATTTTTTCTGGCCCTTTGCTAAAGCTCTGAGTTATTTCAAAAGTGTTGGCGTTTTCGGTCCGTAACACTTTTGTAGCCAGACCGCTTACTTTAAGGGGCACCCATGCACTAAAGCTAAAGGCCTTTGTTGCATTGTTACGCAAATAAATTTATGGCAGAGAGTTAACTTGTTTCGACACCACTCTTTGTAAAAAAGCCACTCGGTGGATACTAGAACAAACTACTGCTGACGGAAACCTTTGCGACAGGACACCTTGTCTGTCTGGCTATTTATGCAGTCGTTTTCAAACTTGTGGACTTTATTTTGATCGCAATATAAACCAGGGAACCAGAATACACCAAAAAATACGGCCTGTCCTCTATTTTCAACTAGAGACTAAAGAACGCGCATCATTGGTCGAAAAGGTCTGTCCGCGTGTGGTATTGTTTTGGGTCTTGTGTGCATTCCGTAGACAGGAGAATCTTGCGAGAACAGACAATACGTCGAGTGTTTTGTTTAATTAGACTTGTGCACCTACGGTCGAGATAGTCGCACGGCTCAGATTGGAATCGATTTTATGTTGCATCAAGCATTTCGACGAAATTTAATTCTAAGCATAGTTTTAAGTCAAGAAACGAGTCGATTGATAAAATATGAAAAGCAATATTTTTAATGAACTCGTCACCCGCCAATCAACACAATTTTTGCGTTATTAATCCATATGAACATCTCACGTTCCTTGACTGGCAAATCCCTAGGAAATTTCCTTATAAAATGGTTATTGGTGAAGGGCTTCTACTATAATTTAAAGAAATTCGCTGAAAACTAACTGAAAGCCCAAATTTTCCTTTCATTTTGAATGATTAAGTACCATTCAAAGCAATTTTCGTGTAGCTGAAGCATTTTATTATGGAGATGTCAAAAATACACACACCCCATTTTTCTGTAATCTATAATCACGACTACTTCCTGCCAAAAGTTAAACCAAACTTATGCACTAATTGAAACACAACCTTTGTTTTGCATGTATTATATGTAGGTCAATACAACAACGAAAACAAAACTGTTGGCACTTTAAAAATTCATATTTTAGTATGGATACAGCAAGCCACTGTGGATTGTTACGTCATACAGTTAGAGAAAACTTGTTGCGCTGCATCTTTCGAACGTTTCTTGTGACAAGTCTAAAACAGTCTCACTTTGAAATTTTCAAAAACTATTAACAAGATATTCCGTTTCTAAAAATGACTGAAATACAACAAGGCAGTAGTCAAAATGACTAAAATACAACAAGGCAATAGTCAAAATGACTGAAATACAACAAGGCAATAGTCAAAATGACTGAAATACAACAAGACAGAAGGTAACAAGAANAGAAAAGCATGTAACGGAAAAATCAATCTTTGTGGAATTTGGCAACACGTAAATAATTTCGGCTCATGGCTCGCAATTTTCACGCTCAGGTTTAACTTGACGTTTATCGTCCCTCTGCCAACTTCTCTTCATATAAACAAATCTAAAACCAATTTTTGTTGTTTTTTTTTTCTTTCATTCGCCTGCAAAAATAATAAAATATGGCAATGTTTTAGTTACCAGAAACTGCTGTCCAAATGTAAATAGCGAATTGATAATAAAACAAAAGTGGTATTTACAAAGGACCAGCATTTACGAGTGCATAACAATGTTTGTGCGTGCGCGTTGCCCAGGTAACCAACGTAAATCACTGCAATACAAAGTTTCCAGGTGTAATTAACGACTGACATTTTTCACTTTTACCAATCAAAAGACAAAACAAATGTGATAAATCAGTTTATCTGAACTAGTGTAAGTGTACTTGCTACATGTAGCATATATTTAATGGTCAATTTGTATCCTTCAAAAACTAATCCCCGCCTAAGCAGGTAAAGCCAACCCTGAGTCATCTCTTGTTTTCACACTACGTGGGGGTGACCTAAATCTTGTACCCGACAAGGAACGATTTCATGACGCTCACCCGCGCATGACCCCGGGTCAGTGTCTCGTTATTGTCTCTACCACCGATAAATTTTCAGGAACTTAACATTCATGAAGTCGCACAAATCTTGATGAATGGTCCATAAATTATTGGTCCGCAGTCAAAAACTAACTTTGGACTCACTCTGCCGTTAAAATCTGGTCTCATTTGTGTCTTACTTTGGAAGAGACTTCTAAGCTTGGAAATGAGCTGACCGGTCCAGGGCAAGTCAATATGTCGGGGCTGATGTCCAGGAATCGTGAAATCTTCTAAGGCTTGGAAATCTCTATTACCTGAGAAAGGGATTAAATTTATTACGATAAGTGACATAATTAAATTGCAGTTGCGTATAGTAGCTTTTGAACAATTATCAGAAATGTAATAAGGTTAATTTTAAGTCAAATCTTAAAACCGACGTACATTGTGCTTTTCGCCATGGTTGACTTTGTTTGAAAAAAGTTTACATATTATTTTAAGACCCGCCGTGTAAATTGTCTCCCATAGTGGCGGCCTTAAAATTTGGACAATATTTTTCTTTGTTTACTCTCGGCACGTTGAAAAGTATTAACCATATTTACAAATACTAGGGTAGATAACCGGATGAAAATGAGCAAGCTAAGCTGAACAGTCCAAATCATGGGTGGTGGTAACGGGTTACCTTATCATGGGCGGCGCACCATAGGGGGCTGGGGGACTATAGCCCCCCACTTTTTTCAGTGCTGCCCCGACCATGGTCTGTAAGCGATGAACCACAGGGGGGCTGGGGGCTATAACCCCCACTTTTTTCAGTGCTGCGCCGCCCATGCTTATATCAGGAATATGCGTCACTCACGGTTGTTCTTAAACAGTACACACCATGGATTTTTGCACATTTTGAATTACCGGTGGCCACAGACTAAATGTATGATGTAAAATTTAGCTAAATCCATGTTTATTTTGTGTAATTAGCTCGAAATTTTGATTTCTCTATAAATTTTGCCCCTTTTCACATTTCCCGCCATGTGACGTCATGGGTTGAACACAAGAGACCAGTGACTAGCATTGAACAAAGGCGGAGAGCAGGAGATTTGAAAGCGACGACGATTATGACCAAGAATTGAACGAATACTATGAAGAAACGTACGGGAATGGTAGCCAGGATGAGGAAATAGGGTTGCACGAAAGCGAGAGTAAGTTTAATGTGCTTCCGGCAACGTACTTCTCTACTTTGAGCCTTACGAAATGGATCCTCCCGCGAAAGAAGCGGCCTCGGGCTCAGCGAGTCAACCCAGTCATACTACAGACGATCCTGAATTAAGAACTGATGTTTCTGAATGATAAATATTGTCCTTTTTTGAACCAGGCCTTCATCGTAACGTCTCCTGTGACTGGAATCGAAACACGATTCCTCAAAGTGGGCAGAACACAGAGTGGCCCCGGACCGAATCGCTTGGTCCACGATGACGTCCCACACTCTCGTTCGGCGCACGAAGCGATGCCACTTCTGCGCAACTTTGGTGTCCCTCGGAACAACGAGACGTTCTCCGCCTGGCTGCTGTTGCTGCAGCCTCCGGAAACACATCTTTTGATCCCTCTACGAACCTTCTCGACGATAAATGTACTTTGCTTTCTCTTCACTCTTAACACTTTGTCTCTGATCCGAACAGTATGGCGAACGACTTGGGTTCAACCCATGACGTTGTACATAATTATTATTTTTTCAATTTTTGCGTATTTCTTTATGAGCTGTGTACTAGAGTCATGTTTTGTACACTTTAATTGACATCAAGTCTGCACTAACTTATCACGTATCTTGCGATTCCAACAAATGTGATCAATTTGTGAGAACATTGAACATGATATGTTACATACATAGGAACCGTAATTGCAAAATGAAATGCGTTTGATCAGGGCTTCCTCCAAATCTGTGTTTGTAAATTTAGAACACATCAAAATGTTTTATCAGAAAAACTATCTCACCAGGATCTCTGTAGAAAACCAGATAGTTATTCTCGGTATATTCAGCTGATACGACAAAAATAAGCATTTAGTCATATTAGCGATAATACCTGGGTCTAGGAAAACAACAACACCTTCAGCCAGTGACGGGTCAGTGACTCGAAGCATTTCGTCGTGTGTGCCTAGAAGTGAGACGAGCCCAAAGACTACAGATATATCAAACCGTCAACTATTAGAAATACATGTGATAAATGACAAGTTCGAAAAATTGTCCAACGATTTTGAGTCTATCAGACGCGAATATGAAACGTCAAGGGAAGATAACTCTATCTTACGTGATCAAGTCAAATCAATGGAAGAAAAGTTAGATGATTTAGAGAATCGATCCAGCTGAGACAACCTTATATTCCATGGCATTGTTGAAAATGGTAACGAAACCTGGGAAGAATTGGAAAATCAACTTGAAGAGTTTCTCAAGGAGCAGCTGAATATTAAAGACATAAACATCAAGCGAGCTCGCAGACTGGGCCGTAGAACCCAGGGGAAAGTGCGGCCCATCATAGCAAAACTGAATTCGAAAGATAAGCAAAAAATAATGAGGAAACGAAGAGAAGTGAGTGACTCCGACATATTCATAACAGAAGACTTCTCAATCCGGGTTAAGAAGGCAAAGAGAAAGCTGTACGAATTTTCACAATCACACAGTATGGAAAACGCCAAATCAGCTTCAACAAGATGATCTATAATGGCAGAGTGTTTGTGTACGACGAAGAGAACGATGTGATAAAAATTAAACCCCGCACAACTAATGCTGACCCACGCAACCCATCAACTCGAGCGGAAGCCGCTGTTCAACATGAAGATCAGGTATTCCATATGGCCAGCTCGGCTCAAGCACAGTCGGACCAGCACTAGAGGTTAGGCCAAGGCCCGCAAGACAAGTCGTCATGGAAATTTATGTGTTGGAATATCGAACGTCTAAAGCATAAATTACAGAGAGCTGATTTTGTAAATACGATACGTACAGTACATATGATATTATCACTTTTGTTGAAACATGGGGAATGAATGAAAATGAGTTTACACTGGAAGGCTACCATTGTTTTGGGTTAGTGAGAAATAAACACCTTCAAGCATTTCGGAATTCTGGTGGTGTAGTATTATTTTGTAAGGAAGTATTGGTGGCTGTTAGGCTTCCTTCAAGTTTGTCTGACGTTTTATGGGTAAAAATTAACCTACCCGATTATCTGTATCCTGTTTTAGTTGCGGTTGTGAATCAGTCTCCAAAAAGTTCAAGCAAAAACTTGAAATAATGAACTACTTGAGCGGGAGGTGCAAGGTTATACTGCCGAAAGGAGGGGGGCTTGTCACCTTTTAATAATGGGCGATTTTAATGCTCGTACGCGTACCAGGCCAGACTTTATTGAAGATGATAGTATTAAGTATAAGGATGAATCCAGTCCTATTTTTGATTGTGTTGATTATTTAGAAGATAGCGTGTGTTGTAGGACCTCACAAGGTAATGGTGAGGTGAATGAGTTTGGTACAGAATTATTAGAGTTTTGTCGAAGAAATGAGATAAGAATTCTGAATGGAAGAGTAGGGAAAGATACAGACATTGGTAGTGTAACATCTGTGACTTATAATGGATCAAGTGTTGTTGACTATGTCATGATGAGCAATGATTTATTGTACTGTGTGGACGGTTTTAAATTGGGCAATTATGTAAATCGCCTGCCCACTTTCCATTGATTCTTATGGCTCGAGGTAAACAGATTTAAAGTGTTTATAAATGGAACGAGGAGTTAAACCTAAGATATGCAGAAAACAGGTCGAAACCGAAGGTGGATCAGTTGCTCGCTGACGTACAGAGTCATTTACCCTCGACCATAGATTCAAGTGTAGGAAGTTTAACGGAAGCCATTAAATTATGCGCAGCGGATATGTTAAAAACAAAAGTGAACATATCTTATAACCCAGTTAATAGTTTTTCCAAATGGTTTAACACTGATTGTAGGGAAATGAGGGTTGTTGTTAGGCAAAAATTAAGTAATTTTAGATTCAGTATTGGAACACAGAGAGAAAATTATATATGTACGAGCTAGAAGGGATTATGGAAATTAAAAAAATGAAACAGATAGTGTGTAACAAAAACGTTACAAAATTTGAAATCAGCTGTGGAGAGTAAAGACAGTAAAAAATTCTGGCGCATATTTAATATTAGGAAGAAAAGTATATCGACGAATATTAAACCGGAGGAATGGATAAATTACTTCAGCTCTCTGTTTGAGGCAACTATTTTGTTTCTAATCCGGAGTTCGCTGAATTTCATGCTTTTATTGAGAACTCAGTAAAAAATGACATCAATTCAAGTAATGCAATTGTTGATATGGAGATAGACGCTGAGATCACAAAAGACGAAATTATACAAACCATCGGTAGTATGAAAGACGACATTTCGCCAGGATATGATAAAATTAGCATTGAGTTCTACAAGTATGCTGATAAAAGGTTGGTAGATTCGCTGTTCCATCTATACAACAATTTTTTTAAATGGTGTGTTTCCAAAAGAATGGACAAAATCCTTTAGAGTACTGGTATTTAAGGGCGGTGCCAAAATTCCTTATGCAAGTCACAGCCAAAATATTCGAAAAAATATTGTGCCATCGACTTCAAAAAATGGTTGGAAAGAGAAAACGTAATTAGTGTGTCTCAAGTTGTGTTTAGGAAAGGGCACAGAACTGTGGATCACATGTCTGCTTTATGAACATTAATAATTAAATAGTTGACACGAGACAAAGGTAGACTCTATCGTGCTTTCGTGGATTTTAAAGCAGCTAATGACAGTATATACAGAAGCGCATTACATTTTAAATTAAAGAAAAATAGCATAGAACTTAAGGTGTTATGTATAAGATAATCAAAGCAATGTACGCTGAAGTAAAACCGTACGTGAGATTGAATAACGGGAGGTACACGGAGTTCTTTGATTGTCATAATGGTCTAAAACAAGGCTCTCAGCCTTCACCGTTTTGTTTATACTACTTATAAACGATCTCGGGCAAGAATTAGAATCCGGTGGCTGTGTAAAAATTTCCATAGGATAAGGTGAATTATTGCATCTGTTGTTTGCTGATGATTTTGGTTTTATTTTCTTATAGAGTGAAAGGACTGCAGAAAAAAATTGAACATTTTATATGAGTATTGTCAGAAATGGAAATTGATTGTTAACATGTCGAATACTAAGATAATTGTTTTCAGAAAGGGTAAAATGTTACGATCGTATGATAAATGGACGTATAATGGGAATACTGTTAATATTGTAAATGCATTTAAATATTTAGGATTAATGTTTACTACAAAAGGTTCGTGCTCTTGCGCACAGAAAGCTATCATTACAGGCTACTAAGGCAGAGAATTTAATGAGGAAAAATGTCAGCGGTTTTAATGCACTCCTTGTTAAAGTTAGTTTGAAATTTATCGATTGTAAAATATTGCCGATATTTCATTATGGCTGTGAGATCTGGAGTTTTAGTGATTGCGAATGTGGTGAAAGAGCCCACAAAAATTTTGTAAAGAAATTTTAATTTTGCCTAGCACGGCAATTTCGACGACTGTTAGAGGTGAGATGAGTCGTTACTCCTTGAATGCTTATCGCTTCCCAGAATTGTGAAATATTGGTTAAAATTATTAAAAACCGATGCCTAAAAAATTACATATCATAGCTAAGAATGGCAATATAATATGACGGATAATGTTGATAAACCATGTTGGCTTAATGATGTTAAGAAATTGCTATTTCAGTTTGGTTTTGAAGAAGCATGGTACAATCAGGGTGTAGGTTCCGAGACAAGCTCCATTTTACTTTTAAACTAAGATACAACGATATTGAGCAGCAACAATGGCAAGAAATTTTGAACAATTCGATAAAGCTGAAAACTTACAGAACTTGTAAGTTAAATATATGTTTTGAAAACTATTTAGATGCAATTGACAATGTAAATGTTAGATCTGATATGGTAAGATTAAGATGTTCAGCGCATGCACTACTGATTGAAAATGGTAGAAACTTGAAACTTAGCAGACCAGAAAGGTTATGTCCTCTCTGTATTAGGACATATGTCGAGTCAGAATATCATTGTGTTACCGAATGTCCATTCTACGATGACCTTAGGAAACGGTATTTGCCTGCATGGAGCTACAACAATCCCAATGTTACAAAATTCAGACTCATGACTATGGAGGAAAAAGACCTTATATGATCAACATGTAAATATGCTGATTTCGCATTCAAGCGAAGAAGAACTCGGTTTACTTCTAGTGTTTGACACTCACCTTTATTGTATTTGATGATTTGATTGGAACAAGTGCCGGAGGCCTAGTTATTGAATATATATATATATATATATATATATATATATATATATAGATACATCTACACATATATATATATATATATATATATAATTATAATTATTATTAGGTAAGCCTGAAATATCTCCCAAATAAACGGAGTTAACAAAAGAATTTCAGTCAAACCTTTTTAATGATACCAACACGAAGATGTGAACCAATACACCACAGCAAGGCATTGAGCAGTCTGTGTTATTCACTAATTTACAGACTGCTACCTTCCAAAGAAAATCATGATTCAATGAAAATTGAGTGTTCTGTTTGATTTAACGAATCCAACCAATTACTCGTATATAAGTTTCTAGTATTAGTTGTGAATAATTATACAGGTGAGCGGACATTGCGACGGACAGTAACTCACCGTTCAGATTAAAAACAATTATCGTCGTGAATAAAATCCCCAATGGTGCCTACACCAAAACTGTTGGAACTGTAGTTAGGGCCACACGATAACTTCTAACAATTCGTGACTCAGATTTTTGCCCAATTCATCCAGAAGTTCAAAAACTGTGAGCGAGGTAGTAGTAGACGACAAATAATGCTGGCCGGTAGGCTACTACATTCTGGCAGGGGGCATCAATCTCACTGTTTTTTCTACCCAGTTCACTTGAATTAATCTCACACTTAAATATTGGGAGAACTACTAACGTGCCGCATTGCCAAGAGAACTACTTTTCACCTCTATTCAAACGATTCTGAACAGAATCGAGTTTACGCCGTCTTGCTACTGTCCACGGCCGCCGACGTGAGCTCCCACCTGTATAGTCAGGTTCACTATGTCCAAATTTTGATATTCGTTGAAATTTTGGGGGGAAAGTGGAAACTATACATTTTTGGAAACCTCAGGGAATGACGAATCAGAGAATAATTGATTCCATTTTTGGTGGCCATCTTGGCGGCCATCTTGGATTTTTAAATATAGCGCCGGTAAACTAGGTTTTGCCTAGTATAACCGCCCTTGAGTCATAACAACCCGATGAGCCGTATCCTTTCCCATGACCAAAAAAGGCTCAACTTACTGAATAACTATCTGCAAAAACACTTGAATATAATAAAGACTTTGCCAAGATAGCCATTACTTCAGCTTTAGGATGCACAAAGAGCAACCAACGTGATCTATGCTTAGAAGAAAATAGAAATATTGCTAATACATCATGCAGTTCTGGCATCACATCAAAAGGTTCCTGATTCTCAGCTGATGTTTTTTTACCTGACATAGATTTACTGGTACTTGTCATTGCCTATTATGACAGGCTTCTCAGAAATATTTCAGTCCCCATGGCATCTGGGATTGTGGACGTGAATCCAATATCGACAATATTAGGTGCTGTCCGGGCAAAGGCTCTTCCTGCTTTCCATGCTTTTACGTGAACATGCTGTAGGTTGAATATATATTTGAAGGCAAACACTGGTGATATCAATGCACCGCAGACTTCTTGTAATGTTCATGAAGTAACAGGTGAACCTCTTTTCACATTAGCCCCCTTTGCATGTGCATACTCACCACAGGATATAGACACAATAGCATCCCAGAGCTGAGATGGTACCTCTTCTGTAAACCTATGGCTGACAGCGACAAACAACCACTAACCATTGGTGCTTTGAAATAGCATATGGTGAGGGTGTTTATTCAAGCCAGAGTGTGGGGCCAGGCAATCAGTGCTCGACAGGAGTTCTTTGGACCATTGCAGAATCAATTTACAAGGACAAAGATGACCAGCTGCGGAAACCATCACAATTGAGGAGCTTCCATCACCAGAGGCTTTCATTGATATGGTAAAATGCCCGTGCAAAGATGCTCTTGCCGATAAAAGGGCCTACCTTACAAACATCTATGTCAGTATTCAGTAGTGCAGAATGTCAGAATGGTGATGATGATGTGATTCCTGATGACATTGATGGCTATCTAGTAATGATCTATAGACTTATTTCAAAGTTTTGAAATACTATTGACACTACAAAAACATACTTTCATGTTTTTCAAACGTAAATAAATTGTTTCAGGTACTGATTCAGTTTAAGTGTCTTAAAGGAAACAAGCTCCGAACAATATATTCAAGAAAGTAAGATGGTAATCATATGTGTTGGATTACAGGAATAATGTATTTAGAGAATGTGGCTGCTAATAAATGGGGTTTTGATTATCTTTTTCGTTTAATAAGTTGCATTTTCAGATTTCTTGACCACAAAATGTGGGTTCAGCCATTAAAACTAACATTCTAAGTGACCCAAGAGCAGAGATACTGAAGAAAATGTATTTTACGGGCGCCATTTTTAAAAATCCAAGATTGCCGCCAAGATGGCCGCCAATAAAATTAAACTTTCCAATTCCTTGACCTGACAAATACAGATGTAGCCATAAAAACCAACATTCTAAGTGACCCAAAGATGTAGATTTTGGGCAAAATCTACTTTACCGGCGCCATTTTTGAAAGTCGAAGATTGCCACCAAGATAGCCACCAAAAATGGAATCAATTATTTTCTGATTTTTCATTCCATGAGGTTTCCAAAAATGTATAGTTTCCACTTTCCCCAAAAAATTCCAACAAAATTACACAACAAA
>NMRA01000019.1:1741017-1804591 GCA_002633005.1 Phoronis australis | reverse complement strand
TGTGGCTATTCGGAAAATTTACATTAACTAGAGGGCGCGCGTGTACTAGTGGTGATAGATTAACAGCCTCGATTTCGCGAGCCCTTTAAATACATGGTGAAATGGCTTGTAGGCGTGCCAACTGAATCTGAGATTGCGTAAAAAGGGTGCTTCTATGAGAGAAAGTATGCACGACCTTATACAAAGGTATGGTTTGTTATTATTTTAACGATTATTCCATGTTTATTCTACTGATGCCTGTTAACTGAGATACTCGCCGATGTCGACTTCGCGGCAGTGGCCAGTCGGGTTAATCTTTGTTTGTTGTGATGCTTGTTACGATACTTGATGTAGCACTCGGGATGTTTTCGTACATCAAAGCAGTATTATTGTTTGGAATGATTTCTAACAGGTTTATCAGTGACAGTTACATCAATGAATGCTGAATGTTTAACTCGATATTGGTTAGTGAGATTACAATCCAAGCCCAATGCCATGGCAAAGGGTACGTAAATATCCATTAGACTATTTGTTTACTCCCTATCCTATGTCTTCCGGAAATTTATTACAGAATGGACAAAAATTTGTTTCAAGCAGTTGACTGCAGCTAACCAGCAAGATCTTCCCATCCAGTGTAGATCTGTTGTTAAAGCCTACTTTCTTCATCGGAAACAACGAACAAGCTTTGTTACTCTTTTCTGTTCCCACAGCATTTCCACACACCATGGCCCTGGTGAAATGTGAATCGCAGTGCGAAGTTACCATAAGACAACGTGTTCTTTGTGTATGACATGCGCGCACCCAGGCGGGGCTCGAACGAAGTGGGCCAAAAGGACCGCCTCAGAGAGACAAAAAGTCCGAGAAATTTGGCATAAGTCCATTAAACATGCGCAAACGCGCAATTCACAGTGGTGCTCCCTTTTTTTCTAGTCCGCCCGCTTTTTTGTTACCAAAAGGTCCACAAAAGTCAGGAATTCGAGCCCCCCATATTGAAGGCTGGGTGAGCGCATGTATGAAGAGGAACTATATCTGACTGCTATACAAGTCAGCCTCGTTGGTGAGGATGGCCTTTCGTAGGCAATAAGTCATGTGTGGACAATACATGCAGCTTCCTTCCTTTCCTGGAGGAAACCTGCTGGATTGAAGCTAAAGAAGACGTAGTGACACTCTGGTCTAGTTCAGGGTCAGGTTTTGGGCACAAGACGAGTCAAGTGATATGCTGTTGTGTTTACCTTCAAGGATCTAATTGAGGCTGAATGAGGTTACCTGGAGGAAAGCCACGTGCCGAAACTGGACCTTTTTACAAGCCCTACTATAGGCTATCGAAACTAGATCTCTGTGAAATGAAAAACGAAAGCATCTGGTTCAAATACCTGTCCATTCTCACTGAGTGACATTAATTTTTCCTTTCAGAAGAAAGACTTTATATTAATGGTAAAAACTTTTCAATTTGGTACACATTATGGGGAAATGACATTCAGTGACTGCATCGCTTGTCTTATTGTCAGTAGAAAGCCCGTTAATGTTGCACTTTGATGATCGAGTAAATTTTTCATCAACAGACAAGTTTGTCACTAATTATTGAAACCACAATATTTCCTCAGTTTTAAAGCCCCACACAGTGCAGTTGTGCTTATTCTTTATAAAGCTGAAATGATTAGCGATTACGCTTGCGAATTGTCGTTTTCCTGTTGACCTCTAGAAATGTGCAGCGATCAAAATGAAGTACCCCTTTCTTTTCATTTGATTTGTTTGTGTGTGTAATTATTTCTTAAGAAGGCCTTTGAACAATTTTAAGTTTTGTGTTAACTTGTCCTCAACAAAAGTTCCACATGCAAGAAAAGTTTATAAAGAAACAACATTGTTAAAAACAATTGTAATTTTCCCACGCAATGGAGTCCATAATCAGGAATATCAAGGGCTAAATTTCTGAATTATGTTCAATTCTCTCAGGTTTTTGCTGAAGGATTGCTTTTCTCTTTGTCCAGGCGGCTGGTTTCAGTCGTTTTCTCTCACCTGTAACAGAATAGTCAGAGAAATACATGTATTAACAAATTATAAAGAAAATGCAAGACAAAACTAAGTTAGTAAGGCAGAACATACTTGACGTTTCATCTTCACGTTCATATGTAGAAAATAATAATCTTTGTATACAAGTCTTATTTAAGATCTGAATTAAACTATGTGAAAGAGGCTAACAGTGATTTAATAAAGTGTATTTTTCACGACACCTAAAATGTTCATCTGACCTCAACAAGTAAAATTCATTCTAGGTGTTAATTTTTATTCCAATGCAATGTTATGACGTTTACTGAATAGCTTATTCATGTTAGTTCAGTAGCTAATCTGGTAGTCCTGGGGATGGAGTGCGCCATAAAATAAGGAAACTCTCTCGTCTAGAGAATTTTATTGGACATAGCATAGCTTTGAAGAGAAACTGCTCTGAAAAAGTCAACCTTGACTTCTGAGCGTCACGCACCATACACCTCTTATATTGGGCGCATTCCCACCCCTGGAGGACAATATGTGAATATGTGCTGCTAGCCTATCCGGCATCCGCGTCCTGGGTGAGTTTCCGAAAAGAAACACTTAGTTCCATTCAATAAAACCGTTATTCAGTGGGGTAACTGGTGCGGATAACATCACCGAACGATGTCGATAGAAACTTGATTGCTAAAAACTTACCAAGTTACGTTATGTAGTCTCCCAAAGGGGCTTCAGCATCTACACACTTTTTGTCAGTTGGTAGACCCTATTGACCGCAATGCTCCACGGATGTAGTAACCTTAGGTCTTTTGTTAATTTGTGACCACCTATCGAAGACTTGCACCAAGGAAAATAGCAATAATAAGGCTTTGCGCGACGCCGTATTTTGATGACAATCTGTGTTTTTACCAGCTGTTTACATGCAGACAGCGACACATGCGCAATTCAATCACCACTAGTACAGCAGCAACACTGCGAGGAAAATTCTCCGAATAGCCCCATTTTAACTAATTTACAAATGTATGGGATGGTCTCGAGTTTTGTGCTGCCTCTACTTGTTGGTTTGTTGCAAGTTGTCTTGAGAGATAGAGAACCTGACTCTGCAACATCAGTTGTCACATGACGTGTCTTCTAGGATGTTAAGTACCAGCCAAGTCCTGCGTGGCATTTTTTGCCCACAGATTTGATAATGTCCGTTGTTTTTTGTCGGACTGGATTCATTTTGGAAATGTCAGTATTGTTCATGAGAACAGCAGTTCTGGCAGTATGTAAAATACTTGTGGGCAATACTTTATAACACAGAGGTTGAAGGTGCATACACTAAACAGGGGTACGTACACTACATCTCAACGACTTGTCAGACTTATGAAAAATACTTAGAATCTACTGAGAAATAGTTCATTTACCAAATCTATTTAAAGATAACAAATAATAAGTACTGCATACATGTGCATATCTGTCTGTCATTATTTGGAAACAGGCACATGTTATATTGTAGGGTTACGTACACTACACAAATGCTAATATTTCACACGAAATAAATGTATTATTTTGTACTTAACACCCTTTTACCCTATTAATTTTAAAGGAGGAAACTGTCTGTGACAAGTGTTGCTTACTTACCGTGTAATACTTATGTTTCATGGTATCGGGGTACGTACACAACATTTCAATGACATGTCTGGTTTGTAACTAAAAACTAAGAACCTTCTGAGAGTTAGCTGATTTGCTAAATCAATTCAAAGAGAAAAAATAAAAAACACAGCATTCATGTGGATATCTACCATACTTTGAAAATACGCACAAATTAAAATATAGGGGTACGTACACTACACAAACAAAATAATGTATTTGCAATAAACACCCTTTTAACCTAACATTTTAAGGAAGAAAACTGTCTATGACCAGCGTTGCTCCCTTACCATGTGATAATTTAATTTCATGACATTTGTAAACATGGGTGTACGTACACTACAAAAGGGGGTACGTGCACTACATCACTGTTTCTGCATCACATGGTAACATAATGTTGTATGGCCATTTATCTTTGGTGATAATAAGCACCATGTTGTTATTCAAAAAGCAATAATTTCTTTTGCAATGACCATTTGTGTTACTGATCTGCAAATGAGGGTACGTAAACTACATTTTGTTAGCCTTTTTGGCCTATTTTCAACATAGCAGAACCCAATTCAATCACCACTAGTACGGCGGCGACACCTCGAGGAGCCCCACTGCATAATTTTGTCATATAGTTGAATTTTCAGTCATTTACGATGAAATATAGTTTGAATTTTGTATATTTTGTAGGAATTTTGGCTTGACCTAAATGTAGTTTTTTCTCATTCGTCAGCACGCCTACAATACACGAACCATAGTAAGCTAAGACGGCCAAAATTCTGCAAGAGCGAAATTTTGCCATTTCTCATGATTTTCAGAAGCTCTTATCTATTAGCATATAAAATGGTGGAACACGAAAAGCATTCTAGCGAATTATTTAAACTTTCTTCTTTCTATTGATATCCGTTTCAGCAAATGGGGGTATGAACGATTATTTTTAAAAATTGAAGTACTGCGAGCACTTAACAATTTTCACTCACCGGTAAATTCTTGTGACTTATACTATAAGGTATAGGAGGGGATAAGCTTTCAGCTGCTAAGTGACCGTTGCTGAACCGAATTTAATGATGTGTATATCCAGGGGCGGATCCAGGATTTTGTGTTGGGGGTAGGACGGGGACTAGCCAGGATTTTGACCTTCAGACATTCTCATCCCCGAACTGCCAAATGGAGTATGGGGGAATGTTAGGGCCCCCCTCCAAATCATCACTGATATCAAACTGTTTGCTAAAAAATTCAACCTTCAGTGTACAATTTTTATTTATTTTTTTGACAACCGTATGAAAAGATATAGTTTTTGAATTGAATGTCTTGTCGGAAAAATCCTGAAAGTGTACTCTCAACGCCACAAATACTAGTACTGTCCTAAGCCATTCGCCGTTAATTTTTTCACTTTATCTCACCTTTTTCATTGAGGGACACTTCCGAAAAGGTAAATTCAGTCATTTTAAAAACCCTGTTGACCTTTCCAGGGTTCAAACTGAACTCAAACTTGATTGGTCACATGTATTAAACAGAACCAATCAAAACTGCTCTAAATTACACAAAGTGGCCCAAATTGGTTAAATATTTTTATCAAAATAGCACAGAATATTTTTAAATTCAATTCAACTTTTTGGATGGTCACCAACACAACACATCTCAATTCCTATAATATATTTGATTGCATGGGCGCACCCACGGGGGGGGGGGCTCGTGATGTGGCGAATTGGGCAAAAAGGCCTGCTTCAGTGAAACATAACGTCCGAGTAAACGAGACAAAAGTCCACAAGAATTCGGGGCGGATGCACAATTCGTAAGACTGAACATAATGGCCCGTTTNGTTTTAAAATATTTTGGAACAAAAGAAATATTTTCTCTCAACCATAATAATTCTTGAAGTGTTTTGTAATTTTCAGAGTGTTTTGGTGTGATGCCATGTTGTTAACGTACTTGTAAAGGACTCTCCATCTTGTTTTAGGAAGACAGTAAGCCATTGATTCCCAAATATAGTTGTTTAAACTTGCAATTTTCATGGCCTGAAATTTAAGGTGCTGTTTGCTGAACTCTATATTTGAGGCTCTAAAAATTAAAGAACTCGAGAGTCGCCTAACGGATTTGAAAATTCAAAAACTTGTATAGATGGCATGTCTGATGACATTTGTATTTTGCTTTGCTCCGATAGTTCTATTTTGTAAAACATAGTATGCAAATGGTGCTTTTGTATTGCTTTCTCAGAAATGTATACAGCACTTTATGGAATGTTCTTACCTGTTTGTCATTGTAAAAATCAATTCCATTGTACAGTTGTGTTGCCAATTTTCACTTAACAATTGTAAAGTAAGGCAGGGGAATCCCAGACCCCTGTTACTTACTCATTGGAAATGGGAAAATATTCAAATGAAAAATGTGTATTTTGTGTGTGCTGTGCTATCTGAAATACGGCTGACCGAACACCTTTCATAACTCGAGTCTTTCCCTCTCATGTTCTCTGATGTCAAATGCTGTGGTATTTTGTTTCAGTTGTTGGTTTACTCCATGTTATTATATAACTGTTTTTCTTCTGAATGCAATAATATAACACTTAAAACTGCATTCCTTTCACTGAGTATAAAGTACAAAAACTTAATTTTTAAAAAAAATGTAGTATACAAGTTTCCTTGCGAACATTGAATATCTGTTGACATCACCAAACCCAAAAGAAATTAACAGTGCTAACTGGTCTTTCCAAGTTTTGACTTCAATTCAATCGCAGGCTGTCTCTGCACTACCCAGTATTGAAACTGATTTTGTTAAGTGAATATTCACACACAGTGCGATAATGAAAATTAGCTGTTTTCTGTTTAAAGAGCTAGAGAAGAGTCCTGGAGGCAGAGTTCACTTCCACAAAATCACGTTATGGGTAAAACTCTTAAGTTCCATATTACTTTACAAATATTCTACGTATTTGTCGTATTTTCGAGATATCCAGGATCCTTTTTATTTAGAGGATGCCCAGACACTGAAAGTGAGAAATGGACATTATGTCTTAATGAGCATTCCTACTTTCATAATCATAAATATCACTCGTCAAAAAATGTGGAGAACACGTCAATTGGGTCGACATGGAGAGCACGGTGTGCTGCGATTGAAATTATAGGACTCTCTTTTGTTTGCATTCAATGTGCAGCAAACGGGGTCATCGTGCTGCACTTGTTTGTGCGATATTCTTGTTACCCCTTCCATTTGTCAGTTTTAGCAGTATTCCACATCTGCTGCGTCCCTTTGGGTATTTCACTAGCTTTTGCTCTGTGGTGATATTATTGCGTCATTTTGTTTCCACTTGAGAATGAAACAAGTATGTATCGAAATATCATTTGTCTTTTAATCATGTCTCTTGGTCAGTTACTTTACCAATGTTCTGTTGACTTTTGCACTTTGTTCCGAGGATGCGAACGGAATGGAATAAAGATTGTTAACAGCAACGAGTGCCATGTATCGAACCAATGATAATCATGAATATATTTAGAAAATTCCCTACAATGTGCTGTTGGCCTATGATACTGTACATAGGCAGATTTAGGCATGAGCCTGCCCCCCCGGGCTGCCGCAAGCAAAAGGAAAGAGCAACAGCAACAGCATGAACCGTGAGTAACTGGGACCGCTAACGCCGGAATCGCGTTCGCTTTTTTTAGTCCACCAATACATTTGCAGGTCCACATCACCTGCCCGCTTTCTTTACTCCAGGTCATGTGTTCAAGTCCCACCAGGTCACACTGCTAAACCCTTGAGCCAGGTTTCTAGCTCCTCAGCTCGGTTTTAACCATATATTTATAAAGCATAAAAATATTTCCAGGTGATCAGTGCAATGGGTCCACATGCGAGGCCTGCGCACGTCTGGTACAACGTGTATCAGACCACCTGCAATTATTTTTTTACCCTTCCAACTTTCGGGTCGCCTGTGCACATACAATTGCGATTTGCCCAATTTCATGCGCGACATGTTGGGCTTCCCTTATTGTATTCTAGATGCGCCACTCTGATACTAGTGACAGAAGTTTTTGACACTGGGGTTCTGCAAATGATATGTCAATGACGGTGAGCCTTTCCTCCCCCCTGGAACAAAGCTGTGTGAATTACACAAATATTTATTGTGTAACATTGTAACGAATTCATTTTTGTTGGTTAATACTTTTACTTATGATTATGAGCGGATTCGTACGGTACTGAATTTAAACAAACACTAATACTACTTGCAGCAAAAAACAGCTGATGCGACTTAAGTGTAAACATGGAGAATGGGAAAATCAGCTGAAGACGTTTCTGGCGTTGATAATTCATAACTTGTCTGAATCATCTTGTGAAGGTTTTCAATTACATGACAGAGAACAATATACGCATTTTAATTTTACAAGTTTTTAAAACTTCAAAAAATCAAGCAAGTCGACGCATTACTTAACCAAATCTTGAAACGAGGGAACGGCTGCTCCGTAAACCTGGAAGTTTTCTATCCTGCGTGTGCAGCGCCCTCTTATCGTTAATGCTTATGTCTCTTGGTCCTTAACATTCTCCTTGCGCTTTAACGGGAGTTGGTAGTCCCTATCTATAGTCTATGGTGACACAACTCTGATTCTGTGGCAGGCAGTCGTCGACAGCGAGTCCGACTAATGCCGGCTGACCAAAAAACTATCCATACATTCCGTTGCCTGTGCAATTTCACGGCGCCTCTCTAGTGTTTCTTGATCACCGTGTTCCGATTCGAACTGACAGCCTGTGAAACTTCACGTCCACCTGCGAAGTATTCGTCTCATGAACTCTCGTATAAGTCGGGATTGCAAGTTGCCATGATGATGTTTATTCTGCGTTCTGTTTCAAAATGAATTATTCTCACTCTAACCAATGCTTATATAAATCTGGAACAAAGTCTGTCTCATTAGATAAAATTTATAATACTGTAGCTTTGAAGTATTCGTGAATGCAAATGTTGTAAGAAGCCAGCAACGAATAAACCCAGACATATCCTCGTGTTTTCTTTGCTTGTAAGGCATGAAAGGAGGAGAGGGTTCAGCTTTTCCAGACACTCGAACAATACGCCAATGTTTACAAAAAATATTCTGAAATTCCGCAATTGTAATTTATTTCTTTCGATATGGATGTCAAGAACTTAACTAAATGAAAATAAGGTTTTATTTTAAATACATGTAGTATCAGAATTTCTTGATAACATTAAATTTCTTTGGTGAGTGGATAGAATTTTATACATCTGTATGAAAATGAATTATTCACATTCGTAGTAATATATCATTGTAATCTTAACATCAGTTTTTTATTCATGTATACGTGTACAATAATTGTATACACATGTAGATTTCTTTGTATTTTTTACCCCGATCTAATGCCTCTTGGCGCTTTCTGGGTTATGTATATTCATTGTATTCTGAAGATTTCGTACTAAACATTAAAAAAATAATAATAAACCACTGCATTACCGGCTTCATATGCAATAAAGGTACATCTAATTGACCGGGCACAGAGGCCGTGTGAGCGTATGCTTAGTCAGCGTTTGCTAACAGAATGCTGTTGTAAAACCAAAGCTCGATTTTACATGCTATGGTCACATGTTAGGAGATTCTTCATTTAGATATACAAATACATTTTTCACATCATTGTTACTTGAACTGGCTGAACTTCGGGAGCAAGTTTTCGGTTATACAGAATTTGTTAAATGCACGACACTTTTCATTGTTCACAGTCTTTATTCCGTTACGTTCGTACTTTCGGAACAAAACTATACTCTCAACTGAACATAGATACAGTAACTGACCTAGCGAGATCAAATTAAAAGACACACGATATTTCGAAACATACTTTGTTCATTCTCAAGTGATGGTATTGTTATTTGCCGCGCCGACAAGTCTGCCCAGTATGTTATTTTAAACAAACTGATGAATATTCCGATAAACCTAGTCTATTAATATGTGACCCTTCCAAGTTTACCAGCATTAGTCGGTCACCCCTCATTGAGCTTAAACGAGCATGCCACCCAAAAAACAACCTAATTTGTATCAATTTAGATCGAATAGTTCTACTCCATAACGACACGTGCGGTTGCGTTACCTGACACCTGACGGCAGAAGGGGGTGTTGAAATTATCCAATTACGTCATCGGTTTCAAACGCGGTCTGTTCAGCAGTTCACAACACGGGTTACTGGTGTCAGCTTATCGCTTGAAGACATCGTTTAACACCAATAAATCATCAAACTTCGATGTGAAACCGTTAAAAGTACACCGAGTTCTTATAAAAACGTGTTGTTTTATTTCGCTCTTACGGATTTATTGGTATTTGGACACACCGTAGCCTACAAAGTTCGATAGGCCAATAAAAGCCACCCGATATTTCACCAACTCATATGAGAGAGTTGTTGACCATCTGCACGTGACAACCAAAGTATCATTTTGCCATATAAATTGGAAATTGTTTTTGCAAAAAGACGGTGTGAGCATAGGCTCTCCTCTGGGTCCCACTTTCTCGGAATTTTATATGTCTGAAGTGGAAAAAAGGGCTAGCAATGTGATTGGTGGTATTCCTATCTATGTACGTTATGTAGATGATATTTTTGTTTATTGTGCCTTTGATGACTTGTTATCAGCACGTGATGAACTTGAGCGTCACTCTGTATTGAAGTTTACCCACGAGCTTCCTGTAAGTGACAAGATTCCATTTTTGGACGTTCTTGTGAACCATTCTCCATCTGAATTTTCTACATCTCAGTTTACCACAAGCCTACTGATAAATGTTTCTGTCTCCACGCCAAAAGTGAATGCCTTGAGCGGTATAAGGTCGCCGTTGTGGCCAACTTAAAGAGGGCGCATTCGGTCTCATCCAACTGGCTATTGTTCAATCAAGACGTAGACTGCATAAGACAAACACTGGTGAATAATGGGTATACCAATGCTTTTGTGGATTTCCATATTAAGCGATTTGTGTCCTCAAGAATTTATGAAGCAACTGGACTGGTGTCACCAAAAAGATATTTTACAAAAATGTCATGTCTAATAATTACCTCCAAGACGAACACGCCATTAAGAAAATTATAAGGGATAATGTTAAAGTTTGTAAGCCTGATGATTACCTCGATGTTATTATTTATTATCGAAATAAAAGCTCCTTCAACTTGGTCATGAAAAATAATATTTCTAAAGCGAAAATCCGCCACGTTGCACAGTGTAGTGTTGTTAATGAGTTAGTATGCCCTATGAATGACTGTCTTCGTTCAAACGTCAAACAATGTTACATTGGTCAAACAGTTTGCATTATTTCCCGTCGGTTATCCATGCATCTTCAAAATGGCGCCATTCAAGATCATTTTCTGAAATGCCACGGACGTAAAATTACCCGTCAAGAAATTGTGGAAAACACGTCAATTCGCTACCTGGAGCAAGATGTGCTGCGTTTGAAAGTATTAGAGTCCCTTTTAATTGCTTTTGAGAAGCCTGTTTTCATGAGCAGCAAACAGGGTCGCGCCGCACGTTACACTTGTTTGCGTGAGTTTCCTGTTACCCCAATTCATTAGTCATTCTTTGCACACACCCGCCGTGTCTCACTATGTGTTTCATCAGTTTATACTCTGTGGTAGCATTATTGCGTCATTTCATCTTCACTTAAGAACGAAACAAGTACATGTATGTTTCGAAATATTGTGTGTCTTTTAATTATGTCGCTAGGTCAGTTACTGTATCTATGTTCAGTTCAGAGAAGAGTTTTGTTCCGAAAGTACGAACGTTACGGAATAAAGACTGTGAACAATGAAAAGCTTCGTGCATTTAACAAATTCTGTATAACATCATTGTTACTGTTCAACTTTTCACTGACGGTTCTGTAAAAGGGCAACTTGATTTCCCCGCACCCGACAAGAAAGTACATTTGCATTTGCGTTGCTTATTCACTAAAATTATTACGTGCTCATTATTTCTTTGGCTCACTAGTATAGTCTTTACGTGACTGGAGGTTTATGTTCGTGATATCCAGTCCCGGCGGCCCCAACGGGCCTGAGGCACTGCCTGGGATAACAAGCGTTTTGTGTGTTTATAACTGAAACAAATCGCAAGTCTTAAAGTACCACGCACTATCTTTGATGTCTTTATTTCACGAAAGAAAGTTTCGAATTGATCACCAAATTGACCCAAACTCCCGCGATTGACCATTTTAAATTGGCTTATAGGAGTCTACATTGCTTGACTCCTTGTTGGCAACCGCACGTTCGTATACCTATAAATCCGTAACAATGGAATAAAATAAAATAAAACAACACGTTTGTTCAAGAACCCGGTGTATTTGTAAAGGCTTTACATCGAAATTTGATGATTTACTGGTGCAAAACGATGCATTCAAACGATAAGTTGACACCAGTAAGCATGTTGTGAATGTCTGAACAGACTGCGTTCGAACCTATTATGTCATTGGTTAATTTCAATACCTCCGTCTGCCGTCAGGTGTCAGGTAAAACAACTGAACTTGCTGTTATCGAGGGGAACTAATCGATCTAAATTGATACAAAATAGGCTGTTTCGTGGGTGGCATTTTCCTTTAATATTTGACAAAGAGAAAATTATGAGTTTTGAGTAATTCACTGAGGCTTTGATTAAAATTTACATCTTACCAGTTGCTTTTGTTGCTTCATCGTCAAACAGATACCGAAGTAATTTCCTTAATTGCACAGTGGAGCAGACAACAGACGCAAATTGATGGTGCCTAGCGCCACTGCCGCTCCGCTGGGATGTCACGCACATATCGACCAGGAGCGCCATTACTTAACCATAGTTCCGTTACGATTGCGCCAGCGGTCTGAAACGGACACGTGAGCCCCTCCCCCACACGCACACACATTGCTAATTTTGTTTCAGCCGTATAATATTAATTGTCATGGTTAATTGAGAAACTCAACACTCCCTCACGCTCTTGCTATTTTATTTTTTGCGGCAGCCAGGGGGGTGAGGGGGCTGCCGCCCTAAATCCACCTTTGAGTTTAGTCTCTGAATTCGTGCACAGATTAAATTCGAGGATATCAACGAGTCTCTGTTTGTCAAACTTATAGACATGCCATGATAAGCCATTAGGAAATAATCATTTAATCTTTTATGTTAGAACTCGTTCAAAATACCGATTTTTAATTTGCCTTAAAGTTTCGTTTGTAAGAATTTGCTACCAACTGATCATTATGTGTCTGACTAGCAAAGCGTTGAAACTGCAATGATCCAGTCGATTAGGTTGTTTAAAATGGGTACCGCCATGACTGGGGAGTGACCAAGGTGAGTTGAAAGACACTGGTGCATACGCTACGTAAACTGTTAATTGGTCCCAGTCTCTGGATGGCCCGTGAAGGATTTGCTTTACGTAAGATGTGACCCGAAATGGTAAAACACGACTGTGGCATTTTACATTGAGGACACGTAGTCATGTTAAATTACATGGGACATATCAATAGTATAACTGAGATTTTTTTAATTGACTGAGATTGTGCACTTATATTTTACAGTGCATGGGGGTAACATGCAAAGGAAGTAGGATCAGCTTAGCTAATTTATCAACAACCAAAGATACCTGAGAAAGGTATACCTCCCATGAACTGTCCATTTCATGCCCACGTAGCCAACGTGGCTCAAATTTGAAATGTAATTGGTTGATTCCAATTCCTTACTTGAATCAACGTTGAAGGTATCGATCTGGGTAAATGAGATTTTTCAAATATATTTCGTGTCTTTTAATTAGTCTGACTTGTGACATATCAGTTGTGGCACGTAAATATATTGCAATTGCTTTCAACTGGTTACCTGGTGGTTTGATTTAGCTCAAGTCGGAAGATAGTACGTGTCTTTCAGGGGGTAACTCATAACAGGACTTATCTAGTAGTGTTCATATATGATACATGGGGTTATGCTGAATATTTTGCAACTGGGTTCACGCGGTCACATCTTGGGTTGTTCAACCTCAGCTTTGTCTGCTGTTGAAGTCGTCGAGCTTATGTTCTCTACCCCTAAAACTGTTCTGCTGTTGTCAGTTTAAAACAATGAGTGAAATGATAGACTTTTCAGGTGGTTGTCAGAGATGTTGATCTAGCTCAATATTTAGGTGTCATTTTATGGCCCTCTTAATCCCACATCCATATCGTCCATCAGGATACTAAGGAGTACTGTGGTACCTTTGAAAATTGGTTACCTTTTTATTCCCAAAAAACCTGTTGAATTTAAGTTTATATTCACTCTACTTCAACATTTACCTACACGTAGGGATTCTAAAGGGTCTCAAAACAATCTGTACGACAAATAACAAACATTGTTTTCACATTTACAGAGTGTGAAATTTGTGACGTCACTTCGTAAAATTTGATGCTTCTGCACGATTGCGTAGGAGAAAAAATATTCCCTTTATGTTTTACAGTCTGGTCCTGGTGAGTGGTACTGCATCGGTCTTCAAAAATACGCGAAGAAGTACCCAGACGCAGATGGCAATTTATGTTCCGAGGTAAGCATGTTCAAATACTATCATTGAACGAATGACTGGAAGTTTATTTGATTACATGATGCATGGTAAACATCGTTTTCTACCCTCATGCAAGTACTTTGGAGTTGATGAAAATGTGAGCACAAACAATCAGCCTAAATGAATTGGGAGTTCTTTATACAAAACGCTTGTCCTCATTTTCACCGAGATCTTAACATGATAAAATTTTCATGAAGTGTATAGACATGAAAACGAAGTTGTTGTACCTTTGTGAAGTTTTGAACTGAGCAACACTTTCCAATTTAGCTACATTAATGCTCATGGCATTTATATGCAATCAACAAAAATAAAAATCACCGTCTTTGAATTAACATCTATTGGCACAGGTCGTGGGTCGAAGGGAGTGGGGATTGTTGTTCTTGGGGTAGTGGATCAAGGGGTTCATGGGTCGTGGGATGTGGGGATCGAAGGGGGTTCAGAACAATCCATTTTGAGATTACTAACCTACTAACAAACATCAGTCTGAAGACTTTAAGGGCAGGGCGTCAGTGCATACGTCAAAGTTCTCTCACAATAGACACAATGGGTGTGTGCTCATCAATCATGGAGGCACACGAAAACGACAGGACAGCGTTGCATCAGATAAACCAAATGAAATTTGGCGGGCAAGGCGAACTCTTCACCAACGTGGTTTATGGAGACGGACACTTGTCTTCACGTTGTCGCCATCGGAAAAAGGAGTCCACCACTGACTTATATGACTTGTATGACCTCAGATAAATCGGGTCCCAGGATCCAATTTTGGTGATAAGTGTATACGTAAGGGACACTGCACGTGTGTTCCCATTGATGTTTATTGAACCTAGAGCAATGCAAAGAAATCTGCAGTTACTGATTTTGCGCTGGCTTAAAATCTTGTCATAATTTGAAATAATGCCTGTCTAATCTGTGTGGCTTCACTCATTTTTCTAATAATATAAAGGCTCTCACTGTCAATAACGTTGCCTATTGATGGGATGTCCTTTTCCTGGGCGTGTTCAGATAAAGCTGATGACAGAGAACTAGACCCGGTCCCCAATCTCCGTACTCAGACTCACTAGAAGCACAACCCACTTGATGCTTGGCACCACACTTTTGATTAAAAGAAGTTATATCTTTGGGAAATACACCAGTGAATTCTGCAGTTCATGGCTAGGTCAGGAAGCTACTTCAACCCTGTGGGTCTTAAAAATCATGCATAACGTCTCCGAGGTACATTGATACTATGGTAGCGCCACCACACATTTTTCCTTCTCCATCTCTGTCTGTCCACAAAAAGATGTCTTGAGAGCGCAACCCGGGTGTACATATGAGGAAAGTGCAAAGTTAAACAAGGCGTGTTCCACAGATCTACCCTCTTCCTTGGTGACAATACTTTCACAACTTTGTCTCAGTGTCCGAACTACGTCCGAACTTCTGGAAAAGTGGATGGTGCGTGTTGAAGGGAAGGTACTGATTGGTGTAGACTTACGATATACTTTCAAAACCTTACAATGAGAGAGTCTAAAAACGAAATACAACTGTGAGATGATTCAATCTCATAAACGAATTTAATACAAGTGTCTAGAGCTTTCATGTGGTTAAATGATGCAGGTACAAATACAGTTCCCCTCGAGGATGGTGAACGTGTCGTCCACATACCGCTTCCAAAATCTATGGGAAACAGTGGTCGAACTAAGGACTAAATGTTTTCAATATTTCGTGTACAAATTCAGTACAGTAGGGGATACATAGCTCCCATAGCCGTGCCATACTTCTGTCTATATTTGCCGTAAAACACAAAGTGGGGGGTGTTCAGCACTATCTCGATTAACTCAACAAAGTCATTCACAAAGAACAAAATGCGTTGGTTCAGATTGGAATGTCTTACTAGTTATTCTAGGGCATTTTTCTGGCGTTGTTGCTTGGCCCATTTTGTAATCTCGGTGTGCAAGATGAGCCCATTTGACAGGAACGAAATCCAATTTGCTTCATACAGAAACATTTTGAGACGTTGGACATTATGGAGAATTGTTTGAATGTCCAACTCTACAGTTGGGGTAATGCGGCATCATTATGCTCGCAAAGAATATTTGAAAAAAACTGCAAATATCACACTGTATTGTATCTGCAGTTAATGATACTCGGTGTATCTTATCGCGCCGTCTCTATTATATTTTGGAACATGGCTATTCCGGAGCGGCAAATCTTGTCAATGTAGCACGGTGACGCCAATAATATCAGTGTCCACATATCTGAATCTTTTAGGATGAATGAAAAGATCACAGGAAATTGGGTTAATTGAATGCAGCAATTCTACCGATATGGTGCTTACTAAGTTTGCAAAACAATTCTCATATCTTACCTGGTACAGCAAGTACGCTGCAATTGTGTTCAATGGAAAATTTTGAGGGTAGTACATGTATCATAACCCACCCTCGTATCAACGAAAGCACTATAACAAACGCGGTGAATGTTTTCAGTCATCCAGTTGAGTAATCAAGTTAGAAAAAAATGAGCAATAAATTACTGGACTTGTGATTATATGGAGATGGCTACGCTACTTCCTCCTATCCAGGACTTCATCAGGCCACTGAGGTGTCATGTGTTTCGTCATGTGATCCACAGCCCAATTTCCGCGGGATCCTCTTCAGTGCCCTATCCCACTTCATCGGCAATAGAAACCTCAGGCTCCCCTGTCTATTTAGGCCGATCGTCAGCTGCGCTGTTTCTCTCACCTACAACATCGCTAAATTTATTTCGAGAATCATCTCGCTCCTGCTTGGCCTCTCTCGACACCATTTAAAGAACTCTCAGTTAAGTACATAGAAAATCTAGTGGTGGAAGAAGATGATAGCATTACTTCCTATGATGTGAGTGAACTGTTTACGTGTGTACCCCCATGACGCTTTGACGGTTGTGAGGGAACACCTACAGCAGGATAATTCCCTAAGTGACGGAACAACCCTATTGGTAGACAACATTTGCCAGCTACTGGAGTTAACACGTAAGTACACTTACTGCTCTTTTGACGGGAACATCTACATCCAATCCAATGGATGTGTCATGGGCTCTCCTGTTTCCCCATTGTGTTGAACTTATACATGGAGAACTTTGAAAGGAATGCGTTAGCGTCCTATGATGGAGTTCCATCTAGACTCTGGCTGAGGTATGTAGATGACACTTTTGTTGTGCTAAAAAATTGTGAAAAGATAGGGTTCTTCGAAAACATTAATCAATGTGATATCAAAATCAAGTTTACTCAAGTGGAATCTAGGGACAACTCTTTGCCATTCCTGGATTGTTTAGTGACTGTTATAGACAGACGTATTAAAACCAAGGCTTATAGGAAGCCCACTCACATACCTTCCGTTTGACTCCAGTTCCCCTTTGATACACAAACTGGACGTGATAAGAACGTTGGACTATCGTGCGAAAACCATCCCCAACACGGAGGAAGGCATCGATGTTGAGTTGGACTACAACAGAACAGTATTAAAGAGATGTGGCTATCCTGAATGGTCATTCCACAAAGCAAACCTCTTCGGAGTCAGGCCTCAGCACACGCAGCCTCACAACAGCGGGAAACATCAGGATAACATTACCTTTTGTGCCACGGATCTCAGACCAGGTTAAATCTCACATGAGGGGCCACGATATTTCTGTTTCGTTCAAACCAGTTAACACTATAAGGAGACATCTGTTGAATGTGAAAGATAAGACCACGAAAGAAAAAAATCAAATGTGGTGTATGACATTTCAGAACCAGGGTGTTTGGAAGCATACATTGGGGAAACCAAACAAGCCCTGAAAAGTCGTTTCAACCAAAATCGTAGGCGTAGTTATGGGGACTGATATGATTCTTAAGTTTTTAGTGATATGGCGGCCACAGACCACTCTTAGAAGATATCAAGATTCTGGATAGAGAGGAAAATTGGTTTAGGAGAGGTGTCAAGGAAGCTATATATGAGGGAATTGAGAATCCTAGCCTAAACAGACGGGGGGTGAGGAGTCTATTGCCAAGGACGTGGGATAGGGCACTGAAGAGGGTCCCGCGCAAACTGTGCTGCGGATCACATGACGAATCACGTGACACCTCAGTGACCTGATGAAGTCCTCGTAACGTAGCCATCTCTATATAATCGTAAGTCCAGTAATTTATTTATTAATTTTTTCTACCACTATAACAAACGATGATCTGAAAGGTCAAATGGATATTTTGGACTTGAAACCAGTGCACTCACTGAACGAGATAACTTGAAGCTTCGGTGCCAACGACAAGGTAAATCTGCAGACTCGTTCTTGTAGGGCCTGTATAAATTAACTAACTTGTGCAATTGTGGAGCGATTGTTATCAACTGCTTTACATCTTTATAGCTTTTTTCGACCGTCTGCAGGCTAACACGGACTTAACGTTGGTTTAAAGGGTACAGGGTTCCAGACATGGAATTTGCCGTGGATAAGCCCACCAGATGAAACGCCAATGGATGTTTATTCAGAACATCATGTCATATATACATGTATATGCTCATGGGCGTTTCTTTGGTATTAAAACTTCTGGTATCAAGTGTCCAGATACCGGGATATTCATTGGGAAAATATGCTCTTAAAACCTTAAAATCTTGTTTTAGGAAGACAATAAGTTATTGATTCCCAAATAAAATTGTTTAAACTTGCAATTTTCATGGCCTGAAATTTAAGGTGCTGTTTGCTGAACTCTATTTTTGAGGCTCTAAAAATTAAAGAACTGGAGAGTCGCCTAACCGACATGAAAATTCAAAAACTTGTATAGATGGCACGTCTAAAGCTACCATTTAAGACTATCTGATGAAATTTGTATTTTGCTTTGCTCCTATAGTTCTATTTTGTAAAACATAGCATGCAAATGGTGTTTTTGTTTTACTTTCTCAGAAATGTATACAGCACTTTTTGGAATGTTTTTCCTGTTTGTCGTTGTAAAAATCAATTCCATTGTATATTTGTGTTGCCAATTTTCACTTAACACGTGTAAAGTAAAGCAGGGTAATCCCAGACCCCCGTTACATTACTTACTCATTGGAAATGGGAAAATATTAAAACGAAAAATGTGTATTTTGTGTGTGCTGTGCTATCTGATAACCACTAAAAATACGGCTGACCGAACACCTTTCATAACTCGAGTCTTTCCCTCTCATGTTCTCTGATGTCAAATGCTGTGGTATTTTGTTTCACTTGTTGGTTTACTTCATGTCATTATCTGTCTCTCTTCTGCATGCGATAATATAACACTTAAAACTGCATTCCCTTCACTGAGTATAAAGTACAAAAACTTAATTTTTTAAAATTGTAGTATACAAGTTTCCTTGCGAACATTGAATATCTGTTGACATCACAAAACCCAAAAGAAAATAACAGTGCTAACTGGTCCTTCCAAGTTTTGACTTCAATTCAATCGCAGGTTGTCTCTGCACTACCCAATATTGAAACTGATTTTGGCAAGTGAATATTCACGCTCAGTGCGATAATGAAAATTAGCTGTTTTCTGTTTAAAGAGCTAGAGAAGAGTCCTGGGGGAAGAGTTCACTTTTACAAAATCACGTTCTAGGTAAAACTCTTAAGTTCCATATTACTTTACAAATATTCTACGTATTTGTCGTATTTTCGACATATCCAGGATCCTTTTTATTTAGAAGATGATCAGACACTGAAAGTGAGAAATGGACATTAGGTCTTAATGAGCATGCCTACTTTCATAATCATAAGTATCACTCGTCAAAAAAATGTGGAGAACACGTCAATTGGGTCGACATGGAGAGCACGGTGTGCTGCGATTGAAATTATAGGACTCTCTTTTGTTTGCATTCAAGAAGCCTGTTTTGAATGTGCATCAATCGGGGTCATCGTGCTGCACTTGTCTGCGCGATATTCTTGTTACCCCTTCCATTTGTCAGTTTTAGCAGTATTCCACATCTGCTGCGTCCCTTTGGGTATTTCACTAGCTTTTGCTCTGTGGTGATATTATTGAGTCATTTTGTTTCCACTTGAGAATGAAACAAGTATGTATCGAAATATCAGTTGTCTTTTAATCATGTCTCTTGGTCAGTTACTTTACCAATGTTCTGTTGACTTTTGCACTTTGTTCCGAGGATGCGAACGGAATGGAATAAAGATTGTTAACAGCAACGAGTGCCAATAATAATCATAAATATATTTAGAAGTTTCCCTACAATGTACTGTTGGCCTATGATACATAGTCAGATTTAGGCATGAGCCTGCCCCCCCCGGGCTGCCGCAAGCAAAAGGAAACAGCAACAGCAACAGCATGAACCGTGAGTAACTGGGACCGCTAGCGCCGGAATTGCGTTCGCTTTCTTTAGTCCACCAATACATTTGCAGAACGCAAGGTCCAAATAACCTGTCCGCTTTCATTACTCATGATCATGGGTTCAAGTCCCACCAGGTCACACTGCTAAACCCTTGAGCCAGGTTTCTAGCTCCTCAGCTCGGTTTTAACCCTATATTCATAAAGCATAAAAATATTTCCAGATGATCAGTGCAATGGGTCCACATGCGAGGCCTGCGCACGTCTGGTACAACGTGTATCAGACCACCTGCAATTATTTTTTTACCCCTCCAACTTTCGGGTCGCCTGTGCACATACAATTGCGATTTGCCCAATTCCACGAGCGACATGTTGGGCTTCCCTTATTGTATTCTAGATGCGCCACTGTGATACTAGTGGCGGAAGTTTTTGACACTAGGGTTGTGCAAATGATATGTCAATGTCGGTGAGCCTTTCCTCCCCCTGGAACAAAGCTGTGTGAATTACACAAATATTTATTGTGTAACATTGTAACGAATTCATTTTTGTTGGTTAATACTTTTACTTATGATTATGAGCTGATTCGTACGATACTGAATCTAAACAAACACTAATACTACTTGCAGCAAAAAACAGCTGATGCGACTTAAGTGTAAACATGGGAAATGGGAAAATCAGTTGAAGACGTTTCTGGCTTTAATAATTCATAACATGTCTGAATCATCTTGTGAAGGTTTTAAATTACATGAGAGAGAACTTCAAAAAAGTCGACGCATTACTTAACCAAATCTTGAAACGAGGGAACGGCTGCTCCGTGAAACCGGAAGTTTTCTATTGTGCGTTTGCAGCGCCCTCTTATGGTTAGTGCTTATGTCTCTTGGTCCTTGACATGCTCAACTACTCTCTCTAACGGGAGTTGGTAGTCCCTATCTATAGTCTATGGTGACACAACTCCGACTCTGTGTCAGGTAGTCTTTTACAGCGAGTCCGAAAAATGCCGGCTGACCAAAGAACTATCCATAAGTTCCGTTGCCTGTGCAATTTCACGGAGCCTCTCTAGTATTTCTTGATCACCGTATTCCGATTCGAAGTCTTGATTGCAAGTTGCCATGATGACGTTTATTATTCTGCGTTCTGTTTCAAAATGAATAATTCTCGCCCTAACCAATGCTGATATAAATCTGGAACAAAGTCTGTCTCATTAGATACAATTTATAATACCTTTGGAGTATTCGTGAATGGAAATGTTTTAAGAAGTCAGCAATGAATAAACCCAGACATATCCTCATGTTTTCTTTGCTTGTGAGGTATGCAAGGAGGAGAGGGTACAGCTTTTCCAGACTCTCGAACAATACCCCAATCTTTACAAAAATATTCTGAAACTCCGCAATTGTGTAACAAAATTAAATTCTTTCTATATGGATGTCAAGAACTTAACTCGAGTGAAAATAAGGTTTTATTTTAAATAGTATCAGAATTATTTGATAACATTAAATTTCTTTGTGTGAGGACAATTTTATACATCTGTATGAAAATGAATTATTTACATTCGTAGTCATATATCATTGTAATCTTAACATCAGTTTTTTATTTATGTATACGTGTACAATAATTGTATACACATGTAGATTTCTTTGTATTTTTTACCCAGATCTAATGCCTCTTGGCACTTTCTGGGTTATGTATACTCATTGTATTCTGACGATTTCGTAATAGACAATAAAAAAAATAATAAAATAAACCACTGCGTTACAGGCTTCAGATGCAATAAAGGTAATTGACCGGACACAGAGGCCGTGTGAGCGTATGCTTAGTCAGCGTTTGCTAACATCTTGCTGTTGTAAAACAATATCTCGATTTTACATGTTATGGTCACATGTTAGGGAAATCGTTACTTTGATATACAAACACATTTTTCACATCATTGTTACTTGAACTGGCTTAACTTCGGGAGCAAGTTTTCGGTTATACAGAAATTGTTAAATGCACGACACTTTTCATTGTTCACAGTCTTTATTCCGTTACGTTCGTACTTTCGGAACAAAACTATACTCTCAACTAAACGTAGATACAACAACTGACCTTGCGAGATAATTAAAAGACACACGATATTTCGAAACATACTTGTTTCATTCTCAAGTGATAGTATTGTTATTCGCCGCGCCGAAAAGTCTGCCCAGTATGTTATTTTAAACAAGATGAATATTCCGATAAACTTAGTCTATTAATATGTGACCCTTCCAAGTTTACCAGCATTAGTCGGTCACCCCTCATTGAGCTTAAAGGTGAATTGAATCGTCACATTAAGGCTATAAATGCTGAGGCTGGTCGTCGCATTTTCTCCGAAATCGAAGGCGATTACTCCGAAGGTTATCTCTATGGTAACCCCAAAACACACAAAAGATGTACCTCTACGGCCGATAATATCCCAAATCCTGACGCCTACGTACATGTACAAGACAGCGAAGCTTCTTGATAACATCATTAAGCCGCATTCAGAGCCGTTACTCCATTAAATCTCGTGAGGATTTCATTGACATTTTGCGCACACCATTACCAACATATTTCGCTTGACGCTTAGTCTTTGTTCACCAACGTACCGGTGGATGAGACCATTACTATCATTTTGGATAGTGTATACCGTAATCCAAATTTAAAACAACCCGACATTTCACCAACTCATATGACAGAGTTGTTGACCATCTGCACAACCAAAGTATCATTTCGCCATATAAATGAAAATTGTTTTTGCAAAAAGATGGTGTGAGCATTGGCTCTCCTCTGGGTCCCACTTTCTCGGAATTTTATATGTCTGAAGTGGAAAAAAGGGCTAGCAATGTGATTGGTGGTATTCCTATCTACATGTATGTACGTTATGTAGATGATATTTTTGTTTATTGTGCCTTTGATGACTTGTTATCAGTACGTGATGAACTTGAGCGTCACTCTGTATTGAAGTTTACCCACGAGCTCCCTGTAAATGAGAATAGTCCATTTTTGGACGTTCTTGTGAACCATTCTCCATCTGAATTTTCTACATCGGTTTATCACAAACCTACTGATAAAGGTTTCTGTCTCCACGCCAAAAGTGAGTGCCCTGAGCGGTATGAGGTCGCCGTTGTGGTCAACTTCCTAGAGAGGGCGTCTTCGGTGTCGTCCAACTGGCTATTGTTCAAAGAGGTAGATCGCATAAGACAAACACTGGTGAATAATGGGTATACCAATGCTTTTGTGGATTTCCATATTAAGGGATTTGTGTCCACAATTAGCTATGAAGTCCCTGCAAGTCGGACTGGTGTCACCAAAAATATATTTTACAAAAATGTCATGTCTAATAATTACCTCCAAGACCCACACGCCATTAAGACAATTATAAGGGATACTGTTAAAGTTTGTAAGCCTGATGATTACCTCAATGTTATTATTTATTATCGGAATAGGAAGTCCTCAAACATGATCATGAAAAATAACATTTCTAAAGCGAAAGTCCGCCCCGTTGGACATTGTAGTGTTGTTTATGAGTTTGTAAATATGCCCTATGAACAAATGTCTTCGTTCAAACTTCAAACAAATGTTACATTGGTCAAACGGTTTGCAGTCTTTCCCGTCGGTTATCCATGCATCTTCAAAATGACGCCATTCAAGATCCTTTTCTGCAATGCCACGCACTTAAAATTACCCGTCATTTG
Organism: Phoronis australis; assembly: GCA_002633005.1. Classification (NCBI taxonomy): domain Eukaryota; kingdom Metazoa; phylum Phoronida; family Phoronidae; genus Phoronis; species Phoronis australis. Next base: position 1,780,538 of record NMRA01000019.1, on the reverse strand, counting down.
CTGCGTTTTTGAATCTATTAGAGTAATTTTTAATTGCTTTTGAGAAGCCTGTTTTGAATGAGCAGCAAAAAGGGTCGCGCCACACGTTACAGTTGTTTGCGTGACTTTCCTGTTACTCCCCTTCATTTGCCATTCTTTGCAGTATTTCACACCCGCCGTGTCTCACTGTGTGTGTCGTCAGCTTATACTCTGTGGTGGCATCACTGCGTCATTTTATCTTCACTTGAGAATAAACCAAGTATGTTTCGAAATATCTTGTGTCTTTTAATTATGTCGCTAGGTCAGTTACTGTATCTATGTTCAGTTGAGAGTAGAGTTTTGTTCCGAAAGTACGAACGTAACGGAAGAAAGCCTGTGAGCAATGAAAAGTTTTTTGCATTTAACAAATTCTGTATGACATCATTGTTACTTTCCCTGGCGGTTCTGTAAAAGGGCAAATTGATTTCGCGGCCCTCGACAAATAAGTACATTTGCATTTGCGTTGCTAATTCACTAAAGTAATTACGTACACATTATTTCTTTGGCTCACTAGTATAGTCTTTACGTGACTAGAGGTTTATGTTCGTGATGTCCAATCTCGGCGGCCGCAACGGACCTGAGGAACTGCCTGGAATAACAAACGTTTTGTGTGTTTAGAACTGAAACACATCGCAAGTCTAAAGTGATTCACTGAGGCTTTGATTGAAATTTACGTCTTATTAGTAGCTTATGTTTCTTCATCGTCAATCAGGTACCGTTTTCTTTGAAAAAAATGAAGTAATTTCTTCAATTGCACAGTGGAGCAGACAACAGACACAAAGTGGTGGTGCCTAGCGCCACTGCCGCTCCGCTGGGATGTCACGCACATATTGACCGGCAGCGCCATTACTTAGCCATAGTTCCGTTACGATTGCGCCAGCGGTCTGAAACGTACACGTGAGCCCTTCCCCCCACACGCACACACAGACTTAAATTGCACACATTGCTAATTTTGTTTCAGCCGTATAATATTAATTGCCATGGTTAATTGAGAAATTCAACAATTCCCCACGGTCTTGTTGTTTTATTTTTTGCGGCAGCCAGGGGGTGAGAGGGGCTGCTCCCCTAAATCCACCTTTGAGTTTAGTCTCTGAATTCGTGCACATATTAAATTCGAGGATATCAACGAGTCTCTGTTTGTAAAACTTTTTGACATGTAATGATCAGCCATTAGGAAATAATTATTTAATCTCATATGTTAGAACTTGTTCAAAATACCGATTTTTAATTTGCCTTAAAGTTTCGTTTGTAAGAATTTGCTACCAACTGATCATTATGTGTCTGACTAGCAAAGCGTTGAAACTGCAATGATCCAGTCCATTAGGTTGTTTAAAATGGGTACCGCCATGACTGGGGAGTGACCAGGAAAGACACTGGTGCATACGCTACGTAAACTGTTAGTTGGTCCTAGTCTCTGGATGGCCCGTGAAGGATTTGCTGTACGTAAGATGTGACCCAAAATGGTAAAACACGACTGTGGCTTTTTACATTGAGGACACGTCGTCATGTTAAATTATATGGGACATATCAATAGTATAACTGAGATTTTTTAATTGACTGAGATTGTACATTTATATTTTACAGTGCATGGGGGTTTCATGCAAAGGAAGTAGGATCAGCTTAGCTAATTTATCAACAACCAACGATGCCACCCACGAACTGTCCATTTCATCCCCACGTAGCCAACGTGGCTCAAATTTGAAATGTAATTGGTTGATTCTATTTCCTTACTTGAATCAACGTTGAAGGTATCGAGCTGAGTAAATGAGAATTTTCAAATATATTTCGTGTCTTTTATTTTGTCTGACTTCTGGTGTATCATTTGTGGCACGTTGAATGATCTAAATTATATTGCAATTGCTTTCAACTGGTTACCTGGTGGTTTGATTTAGCTCAAGTCGGAAGTTCGTACGTGTCTTTCGGGGGTAACCCATCACAGGACTTATCTGGCAGTGTTCATATATGATACATGGGGTAATGCTGAATATTTTACAACTGGGTTCATGCGGTCACATCTTGGGTTGATCAACCTCAGCTTTGGCTCCTATTGAAGTCATCGAGCTAATGTTCTTTACCTGTAAAACTGTTCTGCCGTTGTCAATTTAAAACAGTGAATTACATGATAGACTTTTCAGGCGGTTGTCAGAGATGTTGATCTAGCTCAATATTTAGGTGCCATTTTTATGGCCCTCTTAAGCACACATCCATTTCGTCCATCAGGATATTAAGAAGTACTGTGGCACCTTTGAAAATTGGTTACCTTTTCATTCCCAAAAAAACTCTTATATTCACTCTACTTCAATATTTACCTACACGTAGGGATTCTAAAGGGTCTCAAAACAATCAGTACGACAAATAACAAACATTGTTTTCACATTTACAGTGTGTGAAATTCATGACGTCACTTCGTAAAGTTTGATGCTTTTGCACGAGCGCGTGGGAGAAAGAAAAATTCCCTTTATGTTTTACAGACTGATCAAACCCTGTTGCACTACGCCGCTGTGGGAGGCAACGCCAAAGTTTTCGAGTTAAGTTTGCGGCATGTCGCAGATGTCAAGTCACGTGACAAGGTAAGCATGTTCAAATACTATCATTGAACGAATGAATGGAAGTTTAATTGAATACATGATGCATTGTAAACATCGTTTTCCACCCTCCTGCATGTAACTTGGGGTTGATGCAAATGTGAGCACGCACAATCAGACTAAATGAATCGGGAGTACATTATGGTGGGCCTTTGAGGGGAAAGTGTCGCGGTAAAATTACGCTCGTAATTACGAGCGTAAAATTAATTAAATTTCAGCAGTGTCGCCGTACAATTACGCTCGTAATTACGAGCGCAAGTTAAGTATCAGTCCACGAATCCACCGACCACTGTACAGCCAACAAGCGGCAAGGTGGGGGGTCAGCCATTCAGATCCATGTTTAGTCTGATAAATCACATTAGGGATGAGAGAAATTGGGTGAAGTATGACACCACAAATTTTGGTGGTTTAGGAGATACAAGGGAAGTGTTCTGGGGGGGAAAATGAGCCAATTTCTTGATGTGGAATGAGTAATTTTTAACCAAATTTTCTACTCCAGTTTCTGCTTCCAAAAGAATCGTTTCTGAACAATTTTGATATCACAAGATAGGTTTATGACCAACGTCAGTAAAAACGGCACCGACACTGAAATATCGGTAACCATGGTAACACTGGAACTGTTTCCGTGGAGCTACATTTCTTTCTTGTGAAAAACTAGCAGTAAGTTGTAGCCTTATAGCGAAGCTGCCCCCGCGAGAAAACTAAAAATAATAACATGGACCTGTAGAAGACTCCATGCCTTTGAAATTAATACAGTAAAAACTTTGGTAGCCCTTCAGGCAGACTGGTAATAGGTGACGAAATTTCACTATTTTCAGACCGCGTATGTGTATTTGTCATGTTAAACCAGTCACTAGTTGCGCGCCGTTTCTACGCATTAATATGCCGTGGTATAACACAACAATTAAAAGAAAAATGGTTTGCTCAAATGTTTTTAATTAATTTTAAGGACACTAGCATTTTACACTAAAATATGAAATAATACTAAATTTGTTCATCCAACTCGTCTGATTACCAAACTAAAGCTTACAATCCGTTAGTTGAATGATGGCTGACCTAAAGNAAAGTCTACTCCCAGAATACCTGTAATACCTGTCACGGACAGGATCATTGGGGATATGCTGGTGCATTATTCCCCTCCCCAGACCATACCCGTGACAACAGAAGGCGCAGAACTCCAGGGTTGACGTTGCTTGTAAGTATTTGATTTGACAGCCCTCGGGCCGGCTTCGAGCAGTCGGCTGCCATCATTGAACTCAGCCAGTTGGGATGCAGTCTGCTCGAGGTTACGTTTGCGGGCAAGCAGCTTAACGTCAGCCGAATATAAGTAGAGGGGTTGGTTGGTGGTGCATGAGCCAGCAAGGTAATCTGCACGCTCAGTAATCAAGACACCGGCGTGGCCAGGTACGAAAGACCAGATCACTACATGATGAGGGTGGGGTGATCGGAAGACACCTCAGTTGGCTGGCAGGCTTCCAGATTGAACTTTCATCAAGACTGCCATGGAATGGGTGGCAAAGATAATGATGTGATTCTCCAGGTCTAGGAGTGACAGCTTGGTTAGGGCACGTTGTATAGCCTCAAACTCCATCCGCCTACTGCTTGTGTATACATGGTGGCAGCCACTACCTTCCGCAATGACGTTGTTAGCACAGCGTATTTGATAACCCCATCCCGCACGATTAGTTTCACCATCGAAGGATCCATCAGTTGCTACAATGATGTCATTAATACCGCCAAGATCACGCCATTGCTGACGGCACAATGCTTGGGCTACTCCAGGTGGCCATTCTCGAGCTTCCCTGTTGAAAGCAATGATGACATTCGGTTCCTCACAAATTCTTGCACTGGCAGCCAAACAGCATCTTGCGCGATCATGTGTTCGCCGATGAGAACCATGGTTGCGTTAACAGCCGCGACAGTCCGAGAGCACTTGCTAAGTCTTTGGTGGGAGGCATTGCGAAAAGGTCAAGGACGAAGTCCATAAGTTTCTGTTGCAGGGACGGGATTCACGCACCTCTCAAGTGCAGTCTTCACTTGACTCTGTAATGGATGGAAGGGGCTTTGAACAGCCTTGGCTACCGTAATACCTTGTAGAAGAGATTGTCTGTCTGCAATGCTGGGAACACCGACAAGGTTACGTAATGCTGTGACTGACGTAGATCTCGTACATCCAGTGATGACGCGAAGACCAATGTTTCGGAGCCTCTCAAGTCTGTTGATTTGATTTTTACTGATGTTGATCATGGGGAGAGCGTAGTCGAAGACCGAAGTGACCAGGGCTTTATAAAGCATGACGAGGTGCCTTTCCTCCGCCTTCCGACCAACCGCAGCCCTAGGGGCGTTGATTCCTCTGTTAGCACGGCTGATCATACTGTTAACTTGAGTTGTGAAGTTGAGCCTGCGGTCGAGTTCTACACCCAAGTGACGCGTGTGGTTAAATGCTGCAATCAACTTCCCATCGTAGGCAGAGCAAGGGAAAATATTAAAAACACTGAGACGATTGTCCAGAGTACAGAAGAGAGCTTCACATTTGTCTCCATTGCAGCTCATTCCGCTGCTAGCACAAAACTCGCAGATTTCCATCAATGTAGACTGTGCTTTGCGGAGAACCTCATGATGTGTTTGTCCTTGTGATGACAGCAGCATGTCGTCTGCAAAGGTGCGAAGTCGGCAGTCAGCGCGGTTCAGTCTGGCGAGTGGGAGGGTGTAGATATTGAACAGCACTGGGGACAGAGGTGAACCTTGGGGTAAGCCTGTGTTGACAGATACCCATTCTGAACACCATGTACGATGTTTTAGCATGCATCGCCGGCTGTTGAGGGCACTCATCACCCATCTAATGCATCGTACTGGAATACCGAGATGAAGCATGTCATCTGCATGTTTTGGAAGTTGTTCAGAATTGTTTGCATCTTCTAGATCAAGGCCAACGAGGATAGTGTGTTCTTTGTTTTCAAAACCTTGCCATATCTGATCTACAAAAGAAGCTGCATTGGCCCATGAATCTCTACCAGGTCGATAAGCACCCATTCCTGGGAGGAGCCAGGGTTCAATTAACTTGGTGATTCTTTGCGCCATGATCCTTTCAGGGATTTTTTCAATGACGTTTTGCATCACTATAATGCGATATCCCTTGAGTGCACGATGGTCTTTTCCAGGTTTTGGTACAGGAATTAAGAAGGCATCGGTCCAGATGTGAAGGATGATTCCAGTGGCCAAACTGACGTTGTAGGACTTCACGAGCGTGGCCAGCAGAAAGTCAGGCAAAGACTTGAGTGTCAGGACTCTCACGCCATCGTGGCCAGGGGCACCCTCTTTGCAAGTTTTGATAGCATCCGCAACGTCTGCTGTAGAGAATTGACTGTCCTGTTCAGCTGTCTTGCAAAGTTCATCTAGTTGTTGGATGAGGAGGTTTCTCTCAGATTCATCACTGTGGTCACTGTGCTGGACGAAACGCAGGAGAAAAGCCTCACCCTGTTTCCTGTCATTCCTGAGAATGGTGTTGCTTGCATTCAATAGGATGGATCTGGGAGGAGCTCGTCTCTTGTCCATGTTACGATGGAAGTGCCAGAAATCTGTAGCTGTCAAGTTGGATCGGCTGCTGATCTACTCCCAGAAGATATGTCAAAGAGAATTTGTAGCTTGAGAAACGAGTCATGGAAAAAGTATTACTGGCTTATAGCATAGCAGGTCCAAAGCAATTTGTTAAGATAGGCCACTCTCAGCAAATGTGGGGAAACTGGGACAGAGGAAGTTGAGTATGCATTGAAAGAGGCAATCTGCGATTGTCAAGGATGTAGCATTGTAAAAATTCAAAAGGAGGAAACAGTACAGTGGCTGGACCTATAAATACTCTGACTGATCTGCTAAATCCAGTGGGGGCATTATTGTATCAGCACAGCTGTGTAGGGAAGTAGGCTTGTGTGTTGTCGCAAACTTTCTTTGCACCAGAACTGCTTGTGTGAACAGCACAAATCTAAAATTTACCTAGACTGAATTTTTGTCCAGGCACGGACCATGACCCTGGGCCACATGGTAATGGTACATTGTTTTATTTTGTTTAGCCTCTGGACTCTTGGTCTGTCAGGAATTCTCAGTGTGGCCATCACATTTAGATGAATTCTGACCACTGCACTGTTCCTTTTCCTTGAAGATGCGTAAATGATCTGAAAATTTATATTTCCGCATTTTATTTCCCATTATAGATTTTTGTTTGTAAATGGGTATATATTGCTGAAATTTGAGCCCCTGTTGCAGTTAGGCTGGTTTTGTTAACTTATCTTTCTGCCTGGGTTGTGAACCTTCTGTCCATGAGGTAATAAGTTTTGATTTAGACCATTTACCTCTATAAACTTTGCTCAGTTTGTTCATTATCCAAATAGAAAGTGATTTCTGGAATTGACAGTTTGCTATTCCTTGAGACCATGCTGTGTGTATAAAATCACTCACTATTAGACTGGTCTCTAGGTTTATGTCCAATTCAAATGATTTGTTGTTGCAGTACTGAAAAGTATTGGCACATTAGGTCTGGTGGCTCCATGTTTTTTGGCGAATTGACCATTTTATGGTTCCCATGGGTAATTTTGTTATTGGTCTAGTATGTATGTACAACTGTAATCGTAGGGCAATTGCAATGCAAACCATGTTGCAAAAGTATTTTTTCATGATCATTTCATTGTAAAATGCTGCCTAGTTGGAACAGACAACCAATTTTTCATTTTGTGGTTGTTAGTTTTGATAAGAACATTGATGTGGTAAATACAGCTACCTCAAGTTTGTGAAGAAGAGATTTCCAATGTTGTCAGCAATATTGCAAAATCACTTTTCTCGCAGTGAGACTACATCACCTTAAATGTAATTCCCTGACTGTATGGGCTTTGTGTGGTTGACTCTTTCCTGTAGCAATTGGAGTGTTGAAAAGATCTAGAAGGCAATTTTTTATTATAGTCATAACATTTGCACTTTTGACTGTACATTTATCTTTGCATTGTATTACGAAAACATATTTTGTAGTACACAAGTCTCTGGTTGGAATTTTATATTTTTCACAAGAAATATTTTCAACTTAGATGAGTTGTCTGTGAGGTAGGCAATTTTCAAATAAGATAATGAATAAACTTGTCAAACATTGTTTTATTTTTTAGATGTGTGATCTTTCAATAAGTGATTACTTTAAAAAAAACTGTGCAGAATTTGATTTTTACTCTTCATTTAAAGGAAAATAAATCCAAAGACCTGCATTGTCTAGAAATTTTACTCAAACTATACATGTATATTACAGGGTTGGGGATTGGAATCTTAATTCAACAGGGTCTGAACCCGTACCATGAGTAATACAACACAATACACGGATATAAAAATATGTTCCACGGAAAGGATTTGTGTGCGCGGTAATAGTTACTAAGGTGCGTGCTCATTGTTAGTGGATACTTTGGGATTCCTCTTCTGTGGTCATCCACGGGAAAACTGGTTGTATAGAGAACAATAGATTAGCATCTTCATTGTTCTCGTTGTTATAATAAAGATATAATGACGAGCGCTTATCGGCAACGGTCTGACGTACGCAAGGTTCTGTATCCATGCGACCTGTGTTGCTATATCCAACAATGACACAACGAAGGAAAACAATGATAGGGCCGATGGGCGAAAAACAGGCGATGATTTGCCACGGACAGTGGTGGAGTTTGTCTTGTCATTCGAATGTTTTTAGAGAACTGCAAACCCGGCATTTCGTCAGGAAAATTTCTGCGGTCTTTTGTTTTAAGTCGTGGGAAAATTGCGGTCATGCCACAAAACTTATCATTCATTTGATATTAAAATGCATTGCATGAACATTTGATCAACAGAAAATCTGACTTGAAGATGTGCGAAGAAATACCCATGAGGAAATTGCAAGATATAACAACTGTAAATCAAAATAACCTACATTTGTCGCTTTCATGTCTAACCCTGTTCACTGTGGGTGACATAATCGGCTTTTTACAAAATGGAGCAATGTATGGTATTTATGGGTACTATAGCCCTAAGAAGTAAGTAGTAAAACGTTCAAAACATTCAGGAGGAACTAACTTGTTTGCAAAATATCGAAAAACATGAAGAAAAATCGGACTTTACGGTGCTCACGCAAGGATCTCAGATAAATGAAAATTTCTCATTTTAGTACATTTGAGGTGCCAATAATGTATAACTAATAAACTGGCTGACAAAATTTTTATTTTATGCAATGAAAGTAACATGATTTGTCAACATTTTGGCTAAGTTTCATTCCCACAGCAGTGGGGGCAGATTTGGTACAGCAGTGTACTGAACACAACTTCAAAATGGCATAACGGGGGGCAGTGTAGTAAAGCTACTAAATGAGGGTGGTAAATCGGAATCTTGTTTCAAGACATCTGTGTAACAATCTATAGGCACCACTAAACAATGCCAAGTCAATAATAAATCAATAGCTTCCATTCAAGGAAAAATGTAAACAGTTAAAACTTGACAGTTTTAATACCGTGAAAACATGGCTGCGAAGCCGTAAAATGTGTTTGAGCCTACAACTTTGGAAAAACGCAATATTTTGAGGAAATATTTTTCCTCTGTTTATAGATCCCATAGGACTGCCTATGTGCCAAATTTGGTGAAAATCGGCTGACCCCCACCTTGCCGCTGGATGGCTGGTGCTCTCGTGGACTAGTACTTAAATTGCAAAAGTGTTGCAGTAAAGTCACGCCCGTAAATTAAATGGGGGAAATGTCGCCGTATACTACGTTCGTAATATACATTAAGAACGTTCCAAATTTAAACCAATCAGTGATGACCAAACATACGCGACTGCTGCTGGTCAGCTCGTTCTTGCACAATCACTGACATGGCAGCAGCAATTTGATCCGCCATGATTCAGCGCTCGTATGAAATCCGTCAGTAAATAAATATTTCCATGAGCGCGCGATCGTGGATTATAAAAACTACGTCATTGGCTAAGAGTTAAACTAAATTATGAGCGTAATTTTACGAAGTAAAGAATTAAATTACACTCGTAATTTAATTCGTTACGAGCGTAATTTTACGCAGTAAAGAATTAAATTACGATCGTAATTTAACGGCGTAATTAACGGCGTAATGTACACAATTACGCTCGTTTTTTTTCGGCGACACTTTCCCCCTAACGGCCCATCATAGTACATTGTACTAAACGCTTGTCCTCATTTTCACCGAGATCTTAACAGATGAAATTTTTATGCAGTGTATAGACATGATAACGAAGTTGTAATACCTTTGTGAAGTTTTGAACAGAGCACCACATTCCAATTTAGCTACGTTAAGGCCCATGGCATATATATGCAATCAACAAAAATAAAAATCACCGTGTTTGAATTAACATCTATTGGCACAGGTCGTGGGTCGAGGGGAGTGTGTACTTTTTTGTCGTGGGGTAGTGGATCAAGGGTTCATGGGTCGTGGGATGTGGGGGTTGAGGGTGTTCAGAACAATCCGGTTTGAGGTCACTAACCTCCTAAGAAACGTCAGTCTGAAGACTTGAAGGGCAGGGCGTCAGTGCGTACGTCAAAGTTCTCTCAGAATAGAGACAGTGTGTATGTGTTCATAAATTATGGAGTCACACGAAAACGACAGGACCGCGTTGCATCAGATAAACCAAATAAAATTTGCCGGGCTAGGCGAACTCTTCACCAACGTGGTTTATGGAGACGGACTCTCGTCTTCACGTTGTCGCCATCACAAAAAAGAGTCCACCACTGACTTATATGAGTTGTATGACCTCAGAAAAATCGGGTTCCAGGATCCAATTTTGGTGATAAGTATATACGTAAACGACACTGCACGTGTGTTCTCATTGATGTTTAGTGAACCTAAAGCAATGCAAAGAAATCTGCAGTTACCGATTTTGCGTTGGCTTAAAATCTTGTCATAATTTGAAATGATGCCTGTCTAAACTGTATGGCTTCACTCATTTTTCTAATAATATAAAGGCTCTCACTGTCAATAACGTTGCCTATTGATGGGATGTCCTTTTTCCTGGGCGTGTTCAGATAAAGCTGATGACAGAGAACTAGACCCGGTCCCCAATCTCCGTACTCAGACTCACTAGAAGCACAACACACTTGATGCTTGGCACCACACTTTTGATATATCTTTGGGAAATACACCAGTGAATTAGTGCAGTTCATGTCTAGGTCAGGAAGCTACTTCAACCCTGTGCGTCTTAAAAATTATGCATAACGTCTCCGAAGTACATTGATAGTATGGTAGCGCCACCACACATTTTCCCTTCTCCATCTCTGTCTGTCCACAAAAAGATGTCTTCAGAGTCCAACCCGGGTATACACATGAGGAAAGCGCAAAGTTAAAAAAGACGTGTTCCACAGATCTACCCTCTTCCTTGGTGACAATACTTTCACAACTTTGTCTCAGTGTCCGAACTACGTCCGAATTTCATAAAAAATGGGTGGTGCGTGTTGAAGTTAAGGTATTGATTGGTGTAGACTCACGATATACTTTCAAAACCTTACAATGAGAGAGTCTAAAAACAAAATACAGCTGTGAGATGATTCAATCTCATTAATTAATTTAATACAAGTGTCTAGAGCTTTCATGTGGTTAACTAACGCCGGTACAAATACAGTTCCTCTCCAGGATGGTGAACGTGCCGTCCACATACCGCTTCCAAAATCTATGGGAAACAGTAGTCGAACTAAGGACTAAATGTTTTCAATACTTCATGTACAAATTCAGTACGGTAGGAAATACATAGCGTTCCATAGCCGTGCCATAATTTTGTCTAAATTTGCCGTAAAACACAAAGTGGGGGATGTTCAGCACTGTCTCATTTAACTCAACAAAGTCATTCACAAAGAACAAAGTACGTTAGTTCAGATTGGAATGTCTTGCCAGTTAATCTAGGGCATTTTTCTGGCGTTGTTGCTTGGTCCATTTTGTAATCTCAGTGTGCATGATGGTCCCAGTTGACAGGAACGAAATCCAATTTGCTTCATACACAGACATTTTGAGACGTTGGACATTATGGAGGATTGTTTGAATGTCCCACTCTACAGTTGTAGTAATGTGGCATCATTATACTCGCAAAGAATATTTGAAAAAAACTGCAAATATCACACTGTATTGTATATGTAGTTAATGATGCTCGGTGAATCTTATCGCGCAGTCTCTATTATATTTTGGAATATGGCTATTCCGGAACGGCAAATGTTGTCAATGTAGCATTCATTGTTTCTCCATATGGTATTTACTTAGTTTGCAAAACAATTCTAATATCTGACCTGGTACAGCTAGTACGCTGCAATTGTGTTCAATGGAAAATTTGGAGGGTACTACATGTATCATAACACACCCTCGTATCAACGAATGCACTATAACAAACGCGGTGAATGTTTTCAGTCATCCAGTTCAGTAATTAAGGTAGAATAAATTAATCAATCAATTACTGGAGTTGTGATTATATAGAGATGGGTACTTCATCAGGCCACTGAGGTGTCACGTGACTCGTCATGTGATCCACAGCACAATTTTTCGCGGGATGCTCTTCAGTGCCCTATCCCACGTCCTCGGCAATGGAAACCTCAGGCTCCCCTGTCTGTTTAGGCCGATTCTAAGCTGCACTGGTTCTGTCACTTACAACATCGCTAAATTTATTTCGAGAATCATATGGCCTCTGCTTGACCTGTCTCGACACCATGTAAAGAACACTCAGTCATTCGTTAAGTACATAGAAAATCTAGTGGTAGAAGAAGACGATAGCATTACTTCCTATGATGTGAGTGCACTGTTTACGTGTGTACCCCAATGGCGCTTTAACTGTTGTGAGGGAACACCTACAGCAGGATAATTCCCTGAGTGACACAACAACCCTATCGGTAGATAACATTTGCCAGCTACTGGAGCTAACACGTAAGTCCACTTACTGGTCTTTTGACGGGAACATCTACATCAAATCCAATGGATGTGTCATGGGCTCTCCTGTTTCCTCCATTGTGGTTAACATATACATGGAGAACTTTGAGAGGAAGGCGTTAGCGTCCTATCATGGAGTTCCACCTAGACTCTGGCTGAGGTATGTAGATGACACTTTGGTGGTGCTAAAAGATTCTGAAAATATAGGGTTCCTCGAAAACATTAATCAATGTGATATCAAAATCAAGTTTACTCAAGTGGAATCTAGAGACAACTCTTTGCCATTCCTGGATTGTTTAGTGACTGTTATAGACAGACGTATTAAAACTAAGGTTTATAGGAAGCCCACTCACACGTAGTACTACCTTCCGTTTGACTCCAATCACCCTTTGATACACAAACTGGACGTTGGACTATCGTGCGAAATCCATCCCCAACACGGAGGAAGGCATCGATGTGGAATTGGAGTACAACAGAACAGTATTAAAGAGATGTGGCTATCCTGAATGGTCATTCCACCAGGCAAACCTTTGCGGAGTCGGACTTCAGAATACGCAGCCTGACAACAGAGGGAAACATCAGGATAGCAATACCTTTTTTGTGCCAGGGATCTCAGACCAGGTTAAATCTTACATGTGGGGCCACGATATTTCTGTTTCGATAGACCAATTAACACCATAAGGAGTCATCTGTTGAATGTGAAAGATAAGACCACGAAAGAGAAAAAAATCAAATGTGGTGTATGGCATTTCATGCTCAGAACCAGGGTGTGGGGAAGCATATATTGGGGAAACCAAACAAACCCTGAAAAGTCGTTTCAACCAACATCGTAGGCCCAGTTATGGGGACTGCTATGATTCTGAATCCTTTAGTCATATGGCGGTCACAGACCACTCTTTCTACATAGAAGATGTCAAGATCCTGGATAGAGAAGAAAATTGGTTTACGAGAGGTGTCAAGGAAGCTATTTATGAGGGAATTGAGAATCCTAGCCTAAACAGACGGGGAGGGGGGGGGGCTGAGGTTTCTATTGCCAAGGACGTGGGATAGGGCACTGAAGAGGATCCCGCGCAAACTGTGCTGTGGATCACATGACGAGACACGTGACACGTGATGAAGTCCTCGTAACGTAGCCATCTCTATGTAATCGTAAGTCCAGTAGTTTATTTATTAATTTTTTCTACCACTATAACAAACGATGATCTGGAAGATCAGATGGATATTTTGGACTTGGAACCAGTGCACTCACTGAACGAGATAACTTGAAACTTCGGTGCCAACGACAAGGTAAATCTGCAGACTCGTTCTTGTAGGGCCTGTATAAATTAACTAACTTGTGCAATTGTGGAGCGATTGTGATCAACTGCTTTACCTCGTTATAGTTTTTTCGACCGTCAACAGGCCAACACGGACTTAACGTTGGTTCAAAGGATACAGCGTGCCAGAAATGGATTTTCCGTGGATAAGCCCACCCGATGAAGCGCCCATTTTCAGAACATTATATCAAACACATATGCCCATGGGCGTTTCTTTTGTATTAAAACTTCTGGTATCAAGTGCCCAGATAGCAGGATGTTCATTCGGAAAAGGTGCTCCTAAAACCCTACTCAGCGACAATTTTTAGCCTAAAATTCAATTTTGTTGTGCATTTATCCTTAATAAAAAACGAACAAAGTGCTGGAAACTGTATTTATTAACCTAAAATCGAAATTAAATAGCACAATTTTATAAAAAGCGCTGATATTTTCAGTCAGCTGAGGCTGTGATTTCCGTTGACAGCCGTCCCCTTTTCCGAAAGAACACCCGGGCGCTTATTTGGAGCTACTAAAACGCCTGAAATGTTTCACTTTCCGAATACACGCCCGTGAGCTTATCTACAGCAAATCCCGGTAGAAACCTGTAAGCCGAATAATTCTACGTTCGTGAACTTTTAATCATCATGTTTGTTGGCGTCGTTAACGCCGTCTCCGTCATACCCAGTTATTGGCAGCAGCACTGCCAAAGTCACCATACAATATCATCAACTTTACTGTCATTAAGTTTCATGAATTTCATTACCAAATTCCACCGTCATCGTCATCGTTGTCTTTGTCTGTCATCGATCAAGACGTTTCGCTTACAATGTATTAATATGTGTCCAAGGCATGGCAAATAATTATGCATGCATACGCTACATGTAGTTGGGAATTCACACGCGTTGTTAAGGTTATGTTGTACATGTACCCCTGAAAAATGTTCAGGTGTGGTTAACATCGGAACATATCTCAACACTGCATGATGGGTTTTGATACGAATCTTTCTGATACCCTTTTTTATGCACTATTTTCCAAGACGCTATCAGGGTTTGTTCTTAAACGTGTCACTTTTGAGTGGGAACTTTTGCAATTTTTCTGAAAATAAATCATGAGTTCCGTGAAATGAAAACAAAATGATAATTTAGAGAACCGTAACAAATTTTTTTGAGATTTCCTCTTGAACACTTTTCAAGCGAAGTTCGCTAACGCCATTGTCATTCTTTTTCTTGTGAATGCACAGAAATGACACGATCACGTGGTCCTATCAATGTGAGATAGGTTGAAAGTAAAACACCAAATTTTACTAACAGGATTTCTACTTTCCGAAAATGTATTATTTCAGTTAGTTCAAATCTTCTTCAGATGCCATTAACATCAGTTTTACAGATGTTTGTCGGAATGCACACACCATGGATAATATTCTACTTAACTAAAGATTGGTTATAAAATCATCGAAGTAGGCTATTATTAAAACGCATCTTGGCAATGGTAACCTAGTCAGGGACGTCGGGAGATAGGCTAGTCAAAGTGACAGGTGCTGCAGTGCAAACGTCTCCAACATGTCCGCAGATTAGGATTGTATTCACTGAATTACATGTAGCTGCCTCAGTTTGAATTAAGCTTGTACAAACGTCGTCTTTGGATGGAAACAATGTTCTGTCAAAGTTCTTCTACTTACATCAATACCACCAGTTCTTTTTTCTATAAATCGGGGCCTGGATCTGCTGAAAACTTGTGCATTCTTCATAGAACTGCTATTAACACCTTTGGAGCTATAGAGTTTACCTTGCAACTTAAATTCTCAAAACTAGACCACTGATTCCTGTGCGTGCAACACTACACTCATTCTTCTTTTGTTTGGGGAAGGGAGCGGCGGGGATGCAGAGGTTTCTTTTAGGACACGACCAAAGAAAGCCGTCAACATACCGTTTTTAGGAGTTATTTGAACATTTGCCTTTGGGAAATCGCGTCTGTATAGTCCCCCATACGGTATCCTAGACCTGCTAGTTCTGTGAAGAGAAACAACAAATTGTGGACTTCGTGAATTATAATTTTTAAAAGCTCCCCTAGCCAAAATCTCAGAGAAGTACATAGTGCACATTCGGGGGATAGATATGCTCCCAGTCAAACATATATTCTGTTTTTGTAAAATTTCTCTATTTGTAAACATTTTTTAATACAAAACTTCATTGCACGATGCTCAGGTTATTTGTTGAGAATTATGTTTTTTTTCAATAACAAACGGTCTGCAAATGTTATCATTAAACGTTTATGTAATTCGTAGAACGGGTCAACACCTCTACATTACGCAGCTTTGGGAGGAAACTTGAAGATCGTCGCCCTGCTTTTGGATAAAGGAGCCAGCGTAGACATAAGAAACAAGGTAAGTACTTGCTGGCAACATCGTCGCACGGGTTTAACAACCAGGGTACGCCTGCGAAATGTTACCATGGTTTATCATGGTTAAGCACGGTAAAGCGCAGTCAACCATTGTTCAACCATGGTTAAATCAAGGTTGACTGTGCTTGACCATGCCTCTGACCATTGTGAACCACAGTCAAACCGTTCTCAACCATGGTTGCCTTTTCCAGAAATTGTCAACCATGGTTGTCTATGCTTCGCTCCATGGTCAGCCATGGCCAAACCACTGTCAAACCACGGTCAACCATGGTTGCCCATTTTTAAAATGGACAACCATGGTTGATTTGGCATCTGACCATGGTCAAACTTGGTCAAACCAAAATGAACCATTGTTGCCTTTAATTGGTCTATAAAGAGGCAACCGTGGTTAACTACGCTTTCGACCATAGTCAACGATGGTCAGAAGTATTCCTGATCCCAACTAGCTGGTCTAGTTTACCAGATCAGGTTCTACATGACACTCTTGAACAGGGAGTAACTTGTGTCTAATTGCCTGGTTCAACAAAATGAAATGCAAAATACTGGCAAATACAAACAACGAAAGTTGTCATTGATTCATTATGAGAGCTGGTCAGGAGCATTTAAACTGAATAAGAAACACATCATTAAAAGGAATCGTTCTATAAAAAACATGAAAATATTTGACTAAATCTAAGCAAATGTGCATGTTTTATGATCATTCCTACACAGAAGTTAGACTGACCTACAGAAAGCTATATTACACTTACCAACTATTAAAACATCCCCACCAGATACATTGTCTAAAATCATTTGATAGTCAACTGAAGAGTCACTAATATTTTACTCCTAGTTGTTATGCCTTAAGGGTTTTCCAAATGTTTATTTTATGCTAGCTCAGCTACATGTTGAACTGTCTAGGAGTGCTATCAGCAAACTGCACCTCTTGAAATGTTTATTTCAAACATGTGTTAATAATTGGTTGTCATGGTTACATTCCTGTAAAGTGAAATATCCATGCAAGCCCTTGACAGGCATTTCGAATTTTAAACGGTTGGGGTTCAGCAAAGATGGAGCTGGTAGGTTTTGACTTCAACACTGTAATTATATTGATAAACTGTTAATTAACATATTTTATTCTTAAGTAAGTAGTTTTGAGAGTTGTTTTTTTAAAGTGATTCTGTGGTAGTTAATGGAAATAAACATGATACATCTCTGATCAAATGTAAGTTAAATTTCAGCGCTAGAGTATGTGTAATTCTGTAATTTAAACAGAGGCCTAACTTACCTTGATTTCAAAGTCTTTTTATCAACTAAATTGCTATGATTCTCTAATGGGTTTGAAAATAGATGTTTAGTCTTTGCAAAAATTAATGTGGGGGTCATTTTTTTCTTTAAGGCATTAAACAACTTGTGTCCCTGTGAAGAAAGAATATTGTATTTTCAAAAAGTTCCACCCTAAAATTGAGCTCAACTTGTTTAATCAACTTGGATGAGAATAGAAGTGAATTTTGGTCTTGCAAAAAGGTGCTAACTCGCGACAAGTTGCTCTGTAATTAAAATGATATGTCTAGAAATCTATTTTGCGAGCCAAGTCTGAAACAACGACATTACAAATTCTCAATACTTTCCAAGCCGTGAGATCACGTCTTTATTTTCTCCAAAATGCAATTCTAAATTTCTTTATGGTTTATTAACTAAGTAATCAAAGCTTGTCTGTATTTACTGAACAAAAATGGATGAAAAATCCTACAAATTTACTTGATCTCATCTAACTAGAATAGTTTCAAATTTACTTTAGTCAACCGAAGACTTCGAAAATATGCATGATGAAGTGAAACTCAGATGGCGAGTGAAAGTTCTTGAGAGCCAACCACCAACACTACTGTGGCAGTCCTCAATTCCAGTGGTGGCCAAAAGATTATCGAGAGTAACAAGTCTGTATTCGAAAAAGTGGGTGGACCTCAAGTGCTGATTAGAACTTGAATGGCCTGCATTTAAGGATTTAGAGTCACACCTGGGTTTTGCTTTGCTAGCAGCCAATATTTTGTTGCTGCAGCTCTTTATACCCCGATGACACTTAACACATCTCATCAAAAGTCAAGTGTGTGGACGCATTGTATGGACTTTGAGATGAAATACGATTTTTAATGGGACCTAAAAACATAACTACTGAGGTTCAAGCAGTACAAAAGTTTTTAAACTTTTCAACTTATTATCTTAAAAGATAAAAAATGAATAGCTTTTAAATAGAGCAAATTAAAAATGAATACCCTTCAAGTACAGTATAGTCAAGGCACACTTATAGTTTTGTGCATGTGAATAGGAATTCTTCGTTGTATTTATCAAGTACTTTGCACGCTCAGCAAAACATATTTCACAATACAGTAAATATTTTGCGAAATCTCAGTTCTAATTTTGAGTTGTTTTACACGTTGTTGTAAGTTTTGGTTTTTTGTGATGATGCTCAGTGTGAAAGCAGAAAACTGTTGGTGCCATATATTTTACAAAATGTTGCATTTTTTCAAATTTAGATTCGCTCTGTTACATTAAGGTGCTATTTAACATTCTAAGAGTCAATTGTTCTTGTGGTTCCTATTGTCTTTGTCCAGTGGCAAAGGAAGAAATATAATTATTATGTAGAGTGAAAACACGGGTTTTTAGAATTTCAAAATATTGAGTTAGACCTTGCTAAATCTATGAGCTTGAGACATTCACTTGAAATTCAACAAGTACGTTGTGTATTAGTTAGATAAACAGACTAAATTAAGATACAATAAGATACATTGAATACAAAGTATTTACAAATTGGATAAACAAATTGAATTAAAGATCAATAAATAAATAATTTTTTTTGGTAAATATATTGGAAAGACAAAAAGGAGGGACATCTATGACGACCACAGGTAACTGATGAGGTGGTGTCTGAAATTATCATAACAGTCAGCATTCTTAAGACTATTAGGCAAATTGTTCCACTGTTTGATGGTCTGAATAAAGAAGGACTTAGAATAAAACGATATTCCGTGTCTGGGCAAAACCAAATTGTTTGAGGCAGAAAATCCTGTCCTGATCTTGTGGCTATTTCGAAAAAGTACGAGATTAAAAGATAGATAAGTCGGTACATTACCGTGAAAGCACCTATGCATCATGCACAGACGCCTATATATAAAATATTTGTCAACAGGGAGCCATCCCAGTTTATTAAACATATGAGTTGACGGAGTGTCAAAAAGCACACCTAGAACAAGTCTGGCCGCCTGCTTCTGAGCCTTCAATAAAGAGGAAACTAATTTTGCATTGCATCCTGACCACACTGTACTACAATAAGCGAACAGAGGGAATACACAAGCGCTGAAATATTGCAGAAGCCCTTCTGTGGGAAGAAATGGTGATATACGCCGGAGAGGACCAAGGCGCTGCCTAATTTTGGACACAGTCCTATTTATATTGCTAGATCAGCTGAGGGTCTTGTCTACAGTAACACCTAAGAACTTTTCACTGTCAATATATTTGAAGCGTACATTGGAAGTAGCAAGGTATAAGCTCAAGAATATTTCTACTATGCCGTTGCTTTGAGGCAATACTCGTACATTTTGTTTTTGCAGCATTAATTACCATTTTATTATCAGTGCACCAAGTAGCAAGCTTATCCAGACCAGACTGGAGTCTGTCCTTTACATCGATCAGCGAGTTTGCCACAACAGACAAGAGCAATATCATCTGCATACATGTCAACCGTGTTTTCGCAGACTAAAGAGAGATCATTTATAAAAAGCAAAAACAACAGAGGTCCCAGGATGGATCCCTGGGGAACACCGTGTGTGTTACCTCGGGACTCAGACAGATGTTAGTTCTGAAAGTGCATAGTCGTATGAGCCAATTAGCAGGAGATTGGTTCAAGTCTACTTCCAGGGGTTCTTTTTAAGAAGATGCAATAGAATTTTACTGAGTGACCTGTTTCCCGCCAGATGTGCGTTTGAAATTGTGCTGAAGATTTCTCAAATAATTTTCTGTATTTAAGTCTTACGTTATCTTTTACTTCACCCACGATGAATGATGACGAACCAAGAAAGAGGTATGCAAGCAAAGATAGCGCATCCTTAAATGACAGAGCAAAAAAACTTACTCAAACAACCCTTGACTTCCGTCAGCTTGACCCGCCCCTGTGTGATTCGGACTCAAATGAGCCACATTGCAAAAGTTCGAAGAAGCGCTGACTTCGCCCCAAGTTATTAAAACACTCCATGAGCAACTATTCCAGCCTGCGCTGGATGATATAAAGGCCTACTACGAGTCCATCCTTAAACAGAAAGACAAAGAAATACAGCGATTGAATGAGCAAGTCAACAATTTGTCAGCAAATCTAGACAACCTAGAGCAATACTCGCGCCGCAATAATATAGTTATATATGTAGTCGATGAGCCTGTAAATGAAAAAACTGGAGCCACTGACAACATTGTGATCGACGTGGGACGCAAACCCCCAACAAATCAGCAGATTCCACAGACTCGGGCCCAAACTACGTAAACATGGAGCTAGAGACTCGCGAAAAGATCGCCCTATCATCTGTAAGTTTGTGTCCTATAATACCAGAGCTGCTTTCCTTCACAATAGAAGTCTACTCCGCAAACTGAACTTACCATCCCAGATCCAAATCAATGAAAATCTCACGAAACAGCGGTCCTGTCCCATCGCTAAAACGTGGACACATGACGGTAACGTAACAATACAGCTGCATGATAACAGGATAAAGCAGGTTTCCTCATAAAATGACCTTCTAGTGTTACAAAACTGTGAAGTTTAAATTGTATTCTGCTCTCTCGTCCTATAGTAGTTCATATCCAATTACTCACTGGTGACATCCCTCACTTTGTTTGCGTTCAGTCACCCCACCCCCATGTCTTGACAGGATCAGGTAATTGTCCTGTCCACTGATATTTATTCAGTTTTCTCCCTTATGTAATACCAGATCACGCTCAAGTTACTTCTCTATCAGTGGTGGTGCACTCTATACAGGTCCGTAGCGATCACAAGACCTTATACTGACCACAAGAAATGGTAATGCATCGAATTCTTAATCTGCATCTAAATCATTCATGGTTGGAGCAAGGGTTTTGCTGCTTATTGCCTCTTACTGTTTCCCAGTTGCACCCTTACCAAAAATGTGATATAGTATCTTTGCAACCGCCTACAGTATGCATTAATGTGGTATTTTTGGTTGTCGTTCAAACATGTTTCCCACATTTTAATTGAATGTGTGACGGAATTGTACATTGCATGATATTCACATAAGACAATGATTCTTATATGTGAGCTCAGGCCTTTGTGGCTGTCCCTTATATAATTATTATTTTTTTCTGACTGTTGTGTTTCTCAAAACGTTGATTTTGTGGACAACTCCATACCAAATTGTCTGCCAGGATAAATTTACACGTCACTGATTTTGTCTGGCATTTCTGTTCGGTCATGTTATTGACACCTCTCACTTACCATAATATTGATTTTAATTTCTAGGCACTTGTTCTGTTCTCTGTCAGTCAGGTGCAGAATCTACAACTACATATGATTTTTGTTGTGGATTTCAGAATGATTCCCCATATCATTAATTAGTTATTACTGTTTTAGATTGCCCGTGAAAAAATCACGCTGAGCACTGTATGTCACCATAATTTTGTTTATAATGAGTTTCAAGTTGAAATAATCCCTGTGAAAACTGGTGAGAAAGTTTACTTCAATTCAGAAGACACCACCGAACACATGAGCTGATCAGTCATTACCGGGTGGCCTATAGTGGTAAGAACTCGTAGCCTTTTATCAATTATAAAACGTGTTACAGCTAAGTTATCCATAGTGAGAGGTCTTCAATACATCTTTTTTGTTTTCTTCAGCGAATTTGAGTGTTCAAACTCTTATCTTTCACCTTCTTTTTCCCGTTGCTTTTTTGTCATATTCCTTCTGTACATATCTTTAGGTCAATCATTATGTTCTGTATTCACTTGCAACAGAACTAACTGGTTTCCCAAGATTGACTTTATATGTTGTACTTTTCAACTAAGTTGCTATTTATGTACCTGTAAGCGAGCCTAAGTTATAATTTTGTTTTTTTTTAAATGACTCCCGTAATTGTCGAGACTACCTTATTCATTTAACAACCCTTGAATTTTCAACAAGCATTGGTGTATTAATTGTTAAATATCCTTTGAGTGCCACGAGTAGTGTGAGTTTCTCTGGTCTTACAATGTTTTCCCCTTCATGGTCACAGTTCAATTCTTCTCACCGGCATCGAATGAGATATTACGCTATGCGGGTTCAGCTTACTGATGTATCTTACCATTGTTTACATAACACCTGTATGGATAACGGAATCGTCATTGGCATGGGCCTCCTTTTAGCTGGCGATGTAGAAGAAAATCCTGGGCCTGAAGACAATACTACCTTTAAAATCTTATTTTCAAATATTAACAGCATTAAATCCAACAATTTCTCCAGATTCCAACTTCTACAAAATTTTGTTCTGTCTTACGATTATATGATTGTCGCTCTTTGTGAAACTTGTAATGTTACCAAAGACGCCCTTAATAATGAACTTATCATTCCTGGTTACAGTGTAGCCTATCACTGTAACAGTGGCCGTGGCATCATCTTATTCACTAAAAACACACTCTCATTTAAATTATGTCCTAGCTTAACTTGTCCTCAGATATGCAACTGCTGGATCGAAATTGATTTCGGTCACAGAAAAATTTACTATGGGTTGTTTTATCGCTCACCTTCTCAATCTCCAACTGAAAGAAAACTCTACTTCAAAGCCCTAGCCGACCAGTTAGCGGAACTTAACCGCAATAGCGTTAGTATAATCATAAATGGTGATTTCAATGCCCGAAACTTTACATGGTACAATGATGATCATGACAATACGGCCGGAGTACAATTGTTTGATATTTTATTGTCTAATGACTGCATACAACTAATTAATGAACCAACCCGTATCACCGACGTTTCTCATTCATGTATTGACCTCTGTATAACAAACAATTTGAGTATCATTGACTCATGTTCTGTACTACCTCTTGTTGGCAATTCTGATCACCACACAATCGAAACCACTCTTACACTTAGAAAACCGGTTAAATAACAACCCCCCACTCGAACTAATTGGAAATATGATCAGGTTGACATCGATAAATTGCGTCAGGATATCACCAACACTGACTGGGATTCCATATTGAACATTGGCGACATTGATGACACTGTTTCACTCTTCACTAGTACTCTCTATGAAATCTTAAAAAACAACATCCCATCAACTGAAAAGGTAATTAAACACAACAGCCAACCGTGGTTCAACAATAATGTTAAACGGGCAATCCGCACAAAAAACAGACTTTACATCTCTTTCAGAAGATCTAACAACACTATAATCTACAACAGATACAATGAGCAGTCACGTCTGATTGAAACTTTAGTAAATCAAGCCAAAGCTGATCACGGACACAAGCTTTTTCAACAAATTAACAGCGCAAGCAAGAATTCAAAGAATACTGGAACATCATCAATAAAATACGCGGCAGTCAACAACAATCCTCCTATCCAGCATCAACTACAATGGTAACCTAGCCTCAAGTAGTAGTTACAAGTATGATTTGTTTCTCAAATTTTTCAAGAACAAAAGCAACATTACACCAACTGAAGTAAGTAACTTTCCCTTTCTTCGTGAACGTTGTCTCAATCAACTGTCTGATATCCCGGCTAATCAAACTGATGTCCGGAAGTATCTCAATGAAATTGACCCCAATAAGAATGATGGCACAGCTTTAATAACCAGCAAGATGATCAAAATGATTGCCAACGAAATTACGATGCCCCTGACCAATCTGTTTAACTTCTTCAGCTATGCATTTATCCGTCTTCTTGGAAACATGGAATTATGGTCCCTATTCACAAAAAGGCTCCAAAACTGAAATTTCAAATTATCGCCCAATAACTTTACTTAACACCCTGTCCAAAATCTTAGAG
Organism: Phoronis australis; assembly: GCA_002633005.1. NCBI lineage: Eukaryota > Metazoa > Phoronida > Phoronidae > Phoronis > Phoronis australis. Next base: position 1,756,323 of record NMRA01000019.1, on the reverse strand, counting down.
AAGATCATTGCTCAAAGTATTCTTACATTTCTCAAACAAAACAACTTGATCTATCATCGTCAATTTGTTTTTTTGCATGGGAACAGCACCGTGGCACAACTTGTTGAAATAGTACATTAGATTCATTTACATTTTGAGAAGGGCGAGAGTGTCAGATCCATTTCTCTAGATACATGTATAGGTTCTGCTTTCGACTGTGTCCCTCACGACCTTCTACTTCACAAAGTTCGATCCTATGGCATTACTGGTAATCTTTTAAACATACTTACCTCATATCTCTCCGAAAGAGCATACAGTGTTAGTGTCGACTGCGTACTTTCAACTTTATCCCCTCCAGGATTTAATCGCAAGTGTACCGCAGGGTAGCGTATTGGGCCCTCTTCTCTTCTTGGTTTATATTAATGACCTTCCTGATAACCTGTCATGTAGCACATACAGTACCTTTATGCAGATAACACGGCGCTTATTTACCCCTTCGCAGGGAGCAGCCCTGAATGTTCTTTGCATCTTCAACATGACTTAAATAAACTAAGCTATTGGTCACAAGAATGGAGAATGAATTTTAAACCAGAAAAAAGCGTTGACCTCACCTTCTCCAAATCCATTAATGCTCTCTTCCTTGTTGACCCGTCTTATGACCTTAAACTTAATGATGACATCATTCCTAGAAAACAGTCGCACAGACATCTGGGTACACTGTTAGATGAAAAGCTCTCATTCACCCCTCACGTTCGGGAGCTCGTACAAAAAACCCAGGAACTAATTAACCCACTTAAGCTTGTCTCTCGTCATCTGAATTCTACACATTTAGAAGTGTTGTTCAAATCCTTTGTACTTCCACACATTGATTATTGTGATATTATATATCAGTCTGCCAATGCGGGTGCACTCCAACATTTGGAGAAGTTACAATATCAAGCCGCCTTACTCATAACTGGAGCTTACAGGGGATCCAATAGTGTTAAGGTTTTGAATAGTCTCAAGTGGCCCAAACTGTCTAGTCCACGCAATTTTCACATGACCACATTTACTTTCAAGGTAATAAACAATGTCAACAACGTGTCTGTCAAAAAAATACTTGATCTATATACTAGACAAGACCATCGTAGTGATTTGAGATCCTCCACCCCATATGCAATTCCTCCGTCGTTCAGTCAAGCATTCAGAAGATCTACAGTCATGATGTGCATCAACAACTGGAATTCTCTTCCAGTCTCTGTTAAGGAAAGCAACTCTTTTACGAGTATAAAATAATTTTAGAACTGTTTTTCATAATTTTGATAACTCAACACCCTTGACTCAATTCTCCCTTACCCGCGATAACGAAATACATTGTACAGATCAAGATGTGGCCTTTTCCTCAACTCTGACAAGTTCAGGCACAACTTTAGTTATGTCTCTCCAAACTGTAAATGTGGTGACCATCAATCTTATCCTCATATTTTCTTCAAATGTCCCCTCATCGAATACCTTAGAGACTCACTCTTTCGTGCACTCAATGATAACCTATCAATTGTTAACGCTCTCAATTCTTGCAATAATATCCCTACTAGAGTTACATTATTACTGAATGGTAGTCCTAACCTTGACTTCGTTCTCAACGAATTCCTCCTAGGAAACGTTAGCAAATTTTTATGTACCGTTTATCAATATTGTTGCATCTGATTTCCCTACATGAATCTGTACATATTTTTGTTTTTTATAAATCTGTAATTGCATATCAAAGTATTGGAATACTTATTTTAGATACAATTAATTATATATACCTCTATGTATAAAAGTTTCATTTATGAATTGTTTACAACCCAGATATAATGCTTCGCGGTTTCTGGGTTTGTTATTATTTCTTTGTATGTTCTGTGTATCCTTCAATAAATGTATATCACTTAAAAAAATTTACTGAGTTAATAGCTACAGTTCTTCAGATATAATGTCTGAATACACAAGATCATATAATCGATTACAGAAACATTAGACTACTGTCAAAACTCACCTTGGAAATGGTAGCAAACTCAGTGATGTCGGGAGATAATAGACCGGTGCCCAAGTAAGTGAGTGGTGCCGCAGTGTAAACGTTTCCAACAATGATAGGAGTTACGATAGCTAAATCACAGATTGATAGAGTTAGCTGACTCGGGGTGAATTAAGTTAGTATATTGAATGTCTCTTTGGTTCAAGCCTGGGCAGGCATTGCAATTCACAGAGCCAGTGTAGTGCTACGTGTCACATGTTTTGTAGGTGCTGGGTGTAATTGTGGTGAGGAGAATCCACACTTGGCACTTACACTCACTGTACACTTTCTCATCAAGTTAACGGGTCTACCCAGGCATGGCGGTAATATGGCCGTCCTGATTCCTGGGCTATGAACTCAAAATACTTCAAAATTCGCCAAGCACTTTGAAAATCGTTTTCCTCCATTGAAATTTCTCATGTCATGGCTTGGTGTCTCGCTTACAAGCAATTTTTGCAGTACTGTTTTTGCCAGTTCATTGTCAGCGTAGTTACGATGCCATCCTGCGGGTAAGGAATTGTATTAACTTGATAGGTGTCAACGTGGATGCGTAGTGCTAAATAAACACATATACTTAAATGTTAGTTCATAATTTTACAATCAAATGCATTTTCAGAATAAAGAGACTGGTTTAGTTTGCAAAAGGTTCTGAAATATACGATAAAACAATTCTTCTTACTAACCAGTTTCTTAGTCACCTTCTACAATGATAGTTGAGTGTATGATAAGAAGACGAGTCATTCAAGTATATTTACTGTTTGTGTGATACGGAAACAGCATTTATACTTATATTGAAGTACGAAACATTCTACAGATTGAATAGTTTCATCAGGATTTCGTGATGAGATTACTGTTCTAATCTCTACTAATAATCCGGGATATTTAGCTTAGACGGCAAACGTTTTCGGAAACTGATGTTGACTGCTTCCTTCCCCAGTGTGAAACTGGTAGATATTAGCCAAAAGTTGTTATGTGAATTAGTACAAGCAGTAAATAGTGGGTTTTTCTTAAACTCCCTCCACCCACACATCCCACGACCACTTCGATCCACGACGTCCTCGAACCAACGCACAAACCCATGACCCACGACCCAGAATCCCACGACCTGGGGCATTAGAGGTATGTTTGTGCTTTTTACAAATTTCATAACCTCCCTGGACTCCCACATCTCTCTACCCCGTTGACCTACGACCCACGCGACCCAGGACCCCAAAACCCCACGACTCACAATCCCCTGGACTCACGACCTGCGGCATTAGAAGCACCTTTTACATATTTCATAATCATATTACGTCGCTGAGTGACATTCCCATAAGACTTACCCATAAGAATCTGTATCTGCGCTGGCTAAAGACTGGTGGTTAAATACAGGAAGTCGCGTAAGAATATTATCTGAAACAGCTGACTGCGAGTGTGCTGTCGTTGTCACGGAAAAACTTTCACGAGCCGCTGCCAATGACCCTGCTCAAAAAAACTTGGGAGAAAGTACGTTAACGTGTATACACATAACTTCACACATTTATTATTTGCTTTCTGTCGTATACTCTTTTGCAACAAACAACGTGTAGCTTTGAGACAATTTTTAGCCAACAAGTTTTTTTTAAATTGTTTTTTCTTCAAAGAAATTACATAATCGTAGCCTTCTCGCACTCTCCCAAAATAGCTTTAATCTGCTATCCATTAAAGAGCAGACTAGATGATTATACTTTGCAGGGAACGAGACTACTTGTGATGTTGGTAGGTTACTGATTTGATTTTTTGTCGCTTTGTCTTTTATCTGTTTTTGGCTTTCAAACTTGCCGAATCGACTATCTTAACTGCAAAAAATGGGGAAAAGCCAGTCGACGTCAGCGCCACACTCGTTGTTCTATGTTCAGATCTCGTCGAGCTTGTGTAGATTGGGTCTAGGTGGTCGAGGATCGAGGAGGTTGTGGGGTATGGGGGTCGAGGGTTTTTTAGAATCTGTAATCAATCCTATCCAAGAGTAACGGAATTGGCTACATAGGATGATCCAAAAATGCACCTAGACTTCAAATGACATGTGCTGCGTTGTTTATTGACTTAGACCAACAAAACTAAACTCTCCAAATATGCGTCTTTGGAAAAATAGATGTCTTTGCGCTTTCTTGACGTTTCCGTGTTCATTTTTTCTTCTCTGAAACCGATTCGTTGGTTTACTGTTTCCGTGGCCACAGGGGACGTTTTAGGTCAAGCTGCCTCAACAATATATACACGTAGAGTAGACACATGTGCATTTTCTGATTCACAGGTACTGAATTTAAGCACCCACCGTTGTATACAAGTGTGGGTGAATTTTTGGTACACTATGCATATTTATCGGAGCAACAGCTAGCTATGACAGCATTCATCATCTATTTCTACTGATATGACAGACAAATTAACTTTTTAAAACGTCATTAGGACACGATTTCAAAGCGATTCCTAAGAATTGGGAGGTTTAGTAGTAAAAATGTACATGGTTTTTCCTAGTTTTTCTCCGTCAAATTAAAAAAAATCGAAATTCGAATCTGATTTCAGTGTAAAAATGTTCTGCTATCTCCATTAAACCAACTAGGTCTTCTTTTATGACGCACACGTCAGATTTTACAGACTTAATTTCTGAGCTACTGTAGAAAAGTATGCGCATGTTTTCTTCATTTTTGGCACGGACGTTACACGTGTTAAAGATATCATTTTCGAACGTAGGGTGAGAGTTGGAACAAGTAATTAGACCACACTGCAATTTTGGGTTACGTTCCTTAGACTTAACACACTCATGAGAAAAGTAGTTTGTCAACGTGATTCGTCTGTTATACATGGCGATATCTCGTGAAGTCTTGAATGGTATTGCATTGCTGCGCTCTTCTTATGCTTACGGCGGAATGCTGGCCTGGCTTACAAATCACGGGCAACTAATATGCTACTGTCTTGGTTGTCCCAAATGACACAGTAGCGGGAACAACAATACTGACGTTCACCGCTGTTTTCATTTGTCTGAGTGTAGTTTTTGAGAAGACTTTGATAGTTTCACTTTAGGAATGTAATTAATTCCTCACCGTTTGGGCGACAGTTTGAAAGTGAAAGGTGCCTTATCAAGTTGATGCCTATGTACTCTACGTTACAAAACTGTAAATGCCTGCACATTTTTCCTGGGAATATTTTCGTTGTACTGGGACATGTGGTTACGAACTAGGTCACTTTGCAACGAAAGCTCTGATTTTTACGCTCTTTGTTACCTCTCTACAATGTCTGAATTATTGGTAACTCCCAACAAAAATCAAAAATACTTTTATTTATATAATATACATGTAATCTATTCAAAATAGGAGTTTGTTTCAGAAAAGAATGCATAAGGACCTAAAACTTGCGGGAAAGAACGTTGTACTGACACTAATTACGTATTTCCTTGTAGGATGGAAGAGCCCCTCTTCACTACGCCGCAGTAAGGGGTAGTCAGGCTGTGTTCGACTTCTTCGCAGCTAGAACTTTAACTGCATTTACACTCTCAGATGCTGTAAGTACGCAGACATGTGTGGTAGAAACCGTTAATAAAGGCAACATGAGGATACCCAGTGACATGTGTGCATGCAATATCTGCATGGTTTAGCTTGAATGACATGACCTCACATTTTACACTGTTGATTATATCAAAACAATACTCTTTCGGTATATATTGATATAAACTTTTGTATTCTTGAGCTAATTATACCCAATTGCTCAAGCCAGGGGTCTAAAAGTTGTTTTTTATCAGTTATTCCGTGTCAATTTCTTTTCTTTGCTTATTAAATTTTTCTTTCATTTTGTAATTCTGTTTTTGTCTTACTATCTGTTTTTACTGAAGGCCCCCATTGAAAGCAGTGTGAACTGACGAGGCTACCCTCATTGTAAATATTACATTAATAAATAGTAAATAAATAAATTCACTGCTGGTCGTTTGTGGGAAAAATCGCCTAATTATTTGGATACCCAGGAAGCAATCTCAATTGAGACAGGGACATGTTTAGAACAAATTTAGAAGTGTCACTGTAAAAAGTTAGCTTCTTGGACAAAACGCTGGTAGATAGCCGCTTTACAGTGTAAGTGCTGACGGTACTAATGATGACGATGCTTTTCAGTTAGCATGTTTACCTACGTGTCTTCCTCAAATCAACTATATTGCATTCATTAGTTAACCCGATTTTTCATAACACAGCGTTAGCTGTCTGTTCAGCCTGGGTACACTTGAGGTAGCACCTCAGTCGGCTCGCATTTATATCTCTGCGCAGGTCTTTAGGTGTCTTGATGGTGCGTGATTATTTTTTTAAATATGGATACCCAGAAGTAAGGGAACATCTGTCACCGTCAATTGTAGTAAAATGCCTCTTTAAAAAGGGAGCGCAACTTCATTTCATAGATAAATAATATTGACTTAGGGAAGTAATATGAATCCACATTGTTCGTTATTTCTTTCAGAGCGGCTTTACTCCAGCCGCTTACTTCAAGATGGGAACTCAGAAGGACCCAATCGTCGATCTTTCGATCCACGTGCTTCAAGTAAGCATGGTTATCTTTTCACTCTAATTTACATGGTTATGAACCAAAGTTGCTGTGAATTACTAGCTGGTTAGAGCCTTGCATACAATTCAGTCCAACAACAAAACATGTAAACATACTCTGCATTATCATAGAATTTCCTGTTTACAATTTCCATTACTATATAAATAATTTGTCATCATTCGTCGACCTCTTTTAAGCGAGGTCACTGGTTCAGTTAAGGACCTGTTAATAATGAACACTCCTTAGAAATTAAAATAAATTTGCATAACGCGTAATGTGTGTTGCACAAATTCGATGTGCAAACGGATCGATGAACGGCGAAGATGTTCAGTTCATCTCGGCCGTTATAAATTCAAATTGACTCGTAAACTTGCTGCCGTGTGGATCAAACCATCTATGCCCACGTTGTTCTAAAATGATCCCTATTGTAGTGTCCATGGTTAAAATGAAGCACCTAGAGTGTTGTTTTCATGTAAAGCAATAATTCCATGTACTTAATTTTCCTTACCCACTGTACCAACGGTACTTGATTCTGCACAATTAATTCTCTTGCCCGACATGCTGTGAGGATTTAAGCTCTACAGCTTACAAAGTGTGAGTCATTTACCTCAACACCTCGCGAAGCAAAATACTCTTTCACTTTGCTGCAAAAGTGAGCTGTTTTTGTGCTCATTTGCATATCCGGTGCTTAGATCTGCGTCTGTGTAGGGCGTTAGTCTCCCAAGCTCACCGCAAAACCAGCTTACTGTTTTTTATTTAGGGACTATTTGTAGACCTAAAATGTAGGATGACAGCAATAGCTTGGCAGGCACATCGGAACAATCCGTCAAAGCACTTAAGTCACCGTTTCGCGGCATGGTGATCCCTATGTTGGGAGCATCTTGTGCAATTATGGTTTGTTTGAAGGGTACCTGAAATCGTAGCCATTTTCTCAGTTACGACTAAGCAATCCACGTACATGTATGCAACAGGGGGCCACCATCTTGATGAAGAGCGCAGCTACAGCAATTTGTGTTTTCTCATTCCAAGTTTTTTCACGAATACAAGAAAAACACATTCACCGAGTCTATTTGGAAATGTAACACCTACCTGAAAACTGCCCCCAAATTTAAAATATCTTGGGACTTCAAATTGGCCATGGCCGCAGAGTAACTGTTCGGACATACCTTTAAATGCAGGAACTCGTTGTAAGTGGGTCATGCTGGCCGGGGCTGTCAAGTGGACCTACCACCTGAGGGTTATCATGGAGTTTGCAGAAACGCAGTACATGGCCAATTGTTTGCAGGGCCTCGAAACTATCAAAAGTCCGGGAACTCTATAAATCTGAGACGACTTATATAGTTCTAGATACTTCTTCTGCTTGGAATATACCTGATTTTCTCTCCAGCGTCATGACACATGTTTAGGCAAGGTTTTATGCACAGTCTGCCTGTGACTATTCTCACCTTCTTTTATTCGCCACCAGCAAAATAAATCAAGCTTGAAATTACAGAATCGGTGAAAAAAAAAACAACTGTAAGTGACCAAACGTGTTTCCTGTTCTAGTTCATTTTTACATTTGTTTTAACTGATGTGAGCAAGACACATCATGGTTCATGCGTCCGCGGAAGAATTTCATGTGAGTGATTTTCTATTTCTTGCACACACTCAATATTAACTATGAATTGTAAAAGACTGTGAATGCTGATAATGATTCGGATACAACGTAGGTAGTTGTCCGCTTTTTGACACCACTAGGCGCTGTTTATTAGGCTGTTCTGTATAGGATGTTAAATTGCAAAATTTGACAAGCTTAGGCATTCATAGGTACAAGTGTAGATCCTAAGGTACATGTACATGATCAAGTACATACATTGAGTCGCAAATTGTCATTCCATAAAAGTAGAGTGACCTTGTGTAACGATTTCTGTAGCAGTTAGCCCGCGATCCCGGCCGTGACCACATACAGTATATTGTCTTTTTATCATATTGTCTGTGATCCACAGTACAACGACAGCATTCAGTCTCTCAAACCAGCATCCAACATTTCGTTGCACACTCCCTTTTCTTTACAACATGTAAAGATGTACTTTACAGTGCCTCTTTTATAATCTACCATCAGATGAATGAAATTGGTCATATCTTATACACGTGTGTTTGGTCAAGTGTAATGTTAGTTCGATTTATCACAGTAATAATTCCCCAGTTCTGACATAAATATCTTTCGAAAATCATACCATAAGAAAAATGAATTGACGGTAACAAATAATTGAAGACAGCATTTGCTAAATATTTGACATTAAAAACTATTTAATCAAATGCCAGGAATAATGAAAATACTAAATAACGAATTACAACAAATATTTACTAATGTAATAAATGCTTCTTAATGTAACAAATAGACCTATCAAAAGCCATTCTATAGGTAGTAATGACAGTGATAAGGAATTATAAGTATTACATATTTATGACAGTGATATATGTTAATTATACACCAGAAACAAGAAACATGACATTGCTAAAATAGATGCCTGTTGTAAGAATAAATACTAGCTTGATGGATAATTAAGCATTGCATACGTGTATCTGTTCTGTATTTTCATTATTTTTATTGTTAAGTGCGAATGTTTGTGACTAGCACGTGTATTGAATGGAACATAGTATGGATATAAGCCAGTTATGCTTTATTAAAACAATGAAAATAGAACACTGAAAGTTTGATGAGGAACTTCAATTTCACAAACAACGGCAACTAGCACGAATGGAAACTGTATTCTGACTGCTAGCAAGCCACAATAAACTGCCTCAGAGCTGCAACTTGCTTTTTCTCTGCAGACGAAACGGGACGAGCAAATGCAGGAAGGTCAAGAGAAAGAAAAACTGTCTGAGGCCAAAACAGGTACGGAGAATCATGTTTGAAGTTGGTAAGTCTTTAGTTAATAAGCCTGACTGCCTCCATAGACATCTGAAAGAAGACATCTTACATGAAACACTGATGTGCCTGCAAATTCACAAAGCATTTTTAATATTTATGGCAGTTGCACTTGTGTTCGTTACTGACGTTTAATGAAAACACCTTCCAGCCGTAAGTGGGACAGAATACTTTACAGATCTGAGAAGTATGTTCACATGTTGGCCAAAACGCTAGCTTTGTCAATAACACTGTCGCTAGCTGCAAAAACTTCAGTGATCTGAACGGTTGCATGAATTGCATTTTTCTGGTGCGTTGTTGGAGGTTTGAGATGTACCAAACTACTGGGGTTTTCGTAAGGACTTTTATAGCAAGACTGCGTTTTCCAAGGGAAAATTATCCGCAGGTATAGAAGATACTTTGTTTTATCCTCGCGATGGCAGAGAGTGAGCGTGTTTTGAGATCGACTTTCGGGATTGCAGTGGTTTGGAAACAAACTACATGTAACTGCGTACGGGTCGTCTGTATGGCTGACACTTTAGCGTTTTCTTTACCTTATTCACTAGTGAAACTGCTAGCGTATTCACCATAAATGTATCCATTAACTTTTCAATTGCTACCAAGCGATGACACAGGCACGCCAGAACCAAAACATGTTCATTTTAATTTCCAGGGCAACCATCTGCTTACCACAAAGTTCAATGCTTCCGTTACGTTTTGGATTAGCATTATATATTGCCTTTGACCGCCTCTATAGTCACCGTAGGTTGCTTCTCCTCGCGCAACCTTCAATATAACAAGATTTGGAATTTTAATACTTTGCGTTTTTTCAACTGAAATATCCACACGTTCCTTAAATAAAAGGCATATTACGTCATGGTGTGCTCGGGTTGTGTGTGTCAACTGCAACGAGAGACCACTTATATATTGGTTATAATACAATTACGTATTGATTTTAAGAGAGCTAGTACATTGGTAGAGTTTAAATTTCAATAATCGTTTTATATTGTATGCTGCTTAGTAACTCATGGACACCGTGTTTGGGTATTCGATCACACGTCGATCACACGGTTTGTCAGTCAGCTTCCATTTTTTATTCACAATGATGTGCAGATATTTTAAAAAAACTTCCAGGAGATGCTCAGAACGGACCAGAGGAACAATTGCTTATGTCTCGGGAAAGGTGTCATGTTTTGAAGCCATCCCACAGTCACTTTTAATCTATGCTATCGCAAGTTGTGTGTCAGCACCTCCAAGTTCGCGCTGATGACGTGTATTGAAAGTCAGAGACTACTTTCGCCTTTGAATACGCAAAGCACACATAGCAATACCCTCGTGAAGGTTTGCAACCATCGAGTGCTTTATTACTTTTATATTAATAAAAACAAAAGTGAAGTTAGAATCTGTATTATGCAATCATATGTTAAATCCCGTCCACACACATCCTACCCTAGAACAACTTGCACTAGTACATCTCAGCCCATTTTTAAGTGAAGAGTCCACACACATGAATATGCGATAACTGGGGTAAGACGAAGTTGTCGCTCCGTGCAGATACGAATAGACGGCTGATAATTTCTTTCGCCTTACCATAGTTCTGCGGCCGCACAGCTACATGTATTAGAAGTGGTGCAAGTTACCCAAGAACTAACTACCCTATCTTGACAAGTGGAGTAAAATGTCAAACGTGTTGCAAGTTGCACCAGCTTAAAAAACGTACACACAACCTTCAAACCTAGCGACAACTTTTTCTTGGAGTAAGTTCTAGGACAAATCTCGGTGTGGACGGTGCACACAATGTACATGATGATAACTCTGGGTTAGTATTTAGAGATTGCTGATATGCAAGTAAACGAAGGTGTGGCACAACGCGTATCGAGATATACAAACGGGTTTTTTTTATAGTTATCAATTTATTAAGACATCACAAATATATAATGTTATAAAATTCAACCAGGAAACCGCAGTTAGCATTATATCCGGGCTTCAGACAATGAACACACAATAATAAATATAGATTATTACATGGCGAAGTCGTTATCCCCCGTTATCTAGAGCCCCCGTGGATTTTGGAGAATTATCGCCCGAGGGGCGTTACCACATACTGAACGAGAAACATTGCAATGAATCGATCTACCTTTCTCGACTCGCCCCGGCTTTGTAACTACTTTCCACGGCAGAGGCCCGGGGTCAGAGGTCGTGACCTTTTAAGAAAAGCCTAGCTATTTTTGTCAAATAATGCTTACACTCAAAACCAATTGAAAATTTCAACAGAATAGAAATAAAGAGAATCTGTAAATTACGGTTTAGCAACTAGTATAGCTTACTACACATTTTATCACGCTAAGCTTCGACCGCGAAAATATCGTCTGATAAAATAGGTTGCCACTAGTAACTGAATATAATGCTCAAGTCAAAGGATCTCGACGACATGATACCCGCATTCAAATTGCTGATCGGTGATTTAGAAGTGAGAGAACACGAGAGAAAAATTTCACAGAATTAAAATATCGTTTTTATGGAAATTATGCGTCTTATTTTTCACAGCGTATAAATGTCGGTGCAATGCCCTTTTCTGAATATGTGATTGTTGCGCGTGCTCATTTAAGTATTCTGTTTTCACTTTTGATGACGTCAGCCGTTGAATGGTGTAGTGGTAAAGTCGGCGACTCCAAACAATAATAAGAGAAAAGTTACAAGTGACATTGACTTACAACAGATCAATACAACCACAGACTAATATAATAATATGATACGACAGATTTAAGCAGACTAAGATTAGGTTCATCACTGAATTTACTTGAACCATTAATGAGGATATTGGCTTTGTCTAGCAAACTGCGGGATTCATAAGGTAGAGACAACATGTCAAAGTTACTTTCCATGACCTCGATAAAGTCCATGCCATTGTTGAAAATTAATTGGATAGTCCAACAGAATGTGAATTTTAGTCTGAACTTGCCCACAATTGCATAACGGAGAGAGGTCTCTGAAGTTGTGTCGAAATTTATAAGAGTTAAAGGAGAATGCCACCCAAAAACAACCTATTTTGTATCAATTTAGTACTTCTACTCGACGACGGCACGTTCGGTTGCGTTACCAGACACCTGACGCCAAACGGAGGTGTTGAAATTATCAAATGACGTAATTGGTTTCACACGCTGTCTGTTCAGCAGTTCTCAACAAGGGTAACTGGTGTCGGCTTATCGCTTGAATTCATCGTTTAACACCGATAAATCATCAAACCTCGATCTAAAACCCTTAAAAATACACTGAGTTTTTATAAAAAGGTGTTGTTTTATTCGCTGTTACGGATTTACTGGTATTTGGACACACGGTAGCCTACAAAGTTCGGCAGGTCAATTTACCAAGGACCGTAGCACTGAGGAGTTTGGGGCATTACGACACTTTCCTGTTGCTCACAACTTGTTCCATTCTATAACCCACCAACAAGTTGGGAAGTTTATCCCTGCAGCCAATATTTTATACGACTGAGTAACTCCATTCTGGCATTTATGGTTGGAGGGCCAGCTCTCTTTTGTTCGATAATTGCTCTAATCTCCAATAAGATCGTATCTATCCTGACTGGGCTGTGCGGATAAAAAGAAAAGTTAAGTTATTACATATTTGAACATAAAACAGTACCATTTCTGGAATCTTCGTCAAATGGTGATCCTGTTTAATTTTTGAATCCCAAATATCGCCCAACTGCAACCGAAATTACGACCATCTATTCTTTCCGAATAAACCAATTCACTCTGAATTTGACTGTGTTCACACGTGGTCTGTAATTAGCAGATAATTGGCCTGCTTGTTGTCATAACAGACAAAAGAGTGTACTTTGCAGTTAACAAAGAAGCTAGATGTTCTCATGCGCTCAGAACCCCCTACGTCTGCTAAAGTCACTGAACGGGAAAACGCTCTTATGTCTGTTCGGAGATAAATTCGAAGTATTCTTCCGTGAAATACAGGCAAGAGAACCTAGATCTGTGTTGTTATACTTGTGATTTTTTTAATCTAAACACACAAATCGCTCGTTATCCCGACCAGTTGATCAGAAGCCGATCAGGCCCGTCGCAGCCGGACTGACTCGTTATCCAGGCCAGTGGCTCAGAACCCGATCAGACGCGTAGTGGACGCCGGGACTGGCACAAACATAAAGCAGCTTGGGTTGGGAAGTAAACCTCCAGAGTCACGAAAAGACTATAGTAGTGAGCGAAAGAAATAATGTGCACGTAATTATTTATGTGAATTAGCCTTGAAACAGAAAATCTACTTACTTGTTGGGGGCCGCGATGTCGGGTTCCCCTTGCACACACTGTAAGGGCAAAGGTTGTACAGTAACAATGATTTGAATAATGTGATTGTATTTCTAAATTAAGATTCCCCTAACATGTGACCATAGCGTATAAAATCGAGTAATTGTTTCACAACAGCTTTCTGTCAGCAAACACTGAATTAGCATGCGCTTACACGGCCTCGGTGCCCCGTCAATTGCCTTTGTTGCCGGCATCAAAAGCCGGTAACGCAGTGGTTTATTCATTTCTTGCTTCTAAAAATATTTCCACTCACGAGCACTTCAAGCATTACAAATTGTATCTGATGAGACTTAATTTGTTTCTGTTTCATATAAGCATTGGTTAGGATGAGAATAATTCATTTTGAAAAAGATTGCAGAATAATAAACGTCTACTAATAAACGGCAACTCGCCCCGCGCCAATCCCGATTTAGTAAAGAGCTCGGGCGACGAAGACTTTGCGGGTAGGATCTTTAGGTTTCACAGGCTATCCGTTCGAACCGGAATACACTGATCAAGAAATACTAGAGAGGCGCCCTGAACATGCACAAGCAACGGAGCATATGGATAGTTCTTTGTTGAGCCAGAATTCGTCAGAAGAATTAATTGTCGACGAAATGCCGGTCACATACAAGGATGTTTCACGGCCTAATACTTGCTATTAACAGCTTACCTTTCAATCTTCACTACCCCGAGCCACTTCCTAAGCATTTTGAGCTCTTGAGGATGTCGAAAAAACGATATACTCGCTTTCTTCGAAGCTTCATAGTTCGGACAAACGGGAACGATGCAACCCAATATAGCGGCATTCACTCTCGAGACGAACCACTGACGTCGCTGCGTCGTTTCTCACCTTCCTCACAGGGTAACGCGACACCTCTCGGCAAGGTGAGGTTGACCGTATAAGAGGCGATGATAGAGAGATATCTCGTCAGATTTAGGAATATAGTTTTAAAGTTGGTAAGAGGTAATGGTAGATTGGCATGACAGAAGTGATTTTTTAAGCTTGTTTTGATCATTCAGGGTGAACGGCTGTCTTTTAAAATTGAAGGAATTGTATTCCAATTTTCTATACAAACTGGAATTGTTGATCTGCGAGTTGTCCTGGAATATGACGTGGGAATTGTGAAAATAATGGTATTCATAAGGCCAGGCCTTCGGTATTCTCTTTAATATGTGTTAAATAAAAGCTTATTTGACGAATTGTTTATGTTATTGAGAACCTTAATAAATGTGTTCATGGAGGTGTGTAGTTTCCTTCGTTCGGAAAGTGTAGACCAACTCGAGCTATTGAGAACTTTATTTTTGTTCTGAACCTTTACATGATCCTGTGATTAATAGTGCAGCTTGATACAGCGAACGATCTAGCTGAAGTAGAACAACAGCACCAGCGGGTTGATAGATATTGTCTCCGTAGTCAAAGTGGGGTAAGACAAATGAATTAAACAAACATCTAGGTGCATTGAACTAAGTTGCCTTGATATAAATTCGATTGGATTCAGCAACTTTTGAATCTTAGCAAATAGATAACGACAACAAGCATTTAAAAAGAGATTGTTATCAACAATAAT
>NMRA01000019.1:1688850-1740552 GCA_002633005.1 Phoronis australis | reverse complement strand
GCCTGGGTTCCTGAATGAATTGTACTTCCGGGTTCGCGGCAAGTTCAAGATGGCGGTGTTTCTTCGGGTGCGAATCGTGAGTGGCGCGTTCATTTAAACTGTTTTCGAGTACGGATCGTGTATTAGTTATGGGGTAGGTACTTCTTGGATCCTTATAACATCTTCCAACCATGTAATAAGGGTTAACAACGCGTGAGAGAAGGACTATAATTGCTCTAATCTCCAATAAGATCGTATCTACCCTGACTGGGCTGTGCTGTTATTACATATTTGAACATAAGACAATAGCATTTCTGAAATCTTCGTCAAATGGTGATCCTGTTTAGTTTTTGAATCCCCAATATCGCCCAACTGCGACCGAAATTACGACCATCTATTCTTTCCGAATAAACCAATTCACTCTGAATTTGACTGTGTTCACACGTGGTCTGTAATAATCATGGTAGATAATTGGCCTGCTTGTTGTCATAACAGAAAAAAGAGTGTACTTGGCAGTTAACAAAGAAGCTAGATGTTACCATACGCTTAGAACCTCATACGTCTGGTAAAGTCACTGAACGGGAAAACGCTGTCATGTCTATTCGGAGATAAATTCGAAGTATTCTTCCGTGAAATAAAGGCAGAAAAACCTGTAGATCTGTGTTGTTATACTTCTGATTTTTTTAGTCTAAACACACAAATCGCTTGTTACGCCGGCCAGTTGATCAGAACCCGATCAGACCCGTCGCAGCCGGACTGACTCGTTATCCAGGCCAGTGGCTCAGAACCCGATCAGACGCGTCGCGGCCGCCGAGACTGGCACGAACATAAACCAACTTGGTTTCGGAACTAAACCTCCAGAGTCACGAAAAGGCTATAGTAGTGAGCGAAAAAAATAATGTGCACGTAATTATATTTTTGAATTAGCCTTGAAACAGAAAATCTACTTACTTGTTGGGGGTCGCGATGTCTAGACTAGGGACAAAGGTTGTACAGTAACAATGATTTGAATAATGTATTTGTATTTCTAAATTAAGATTTCCCTAACATGTGACCATAGCGTATAAAATCGAGTAATTGTTTCACAACAGCTTTCTGTCAGCAAACACTGAATTAGCATGCGCTTACACGGCCTCGGTATCCCGTCAATTACCTTTGTTGCCGGCATCAAAAGCCGGTAACGCAGTGGTTTATTCATTGCTTGCTTCTAAAAATATTTGCACTCACGAGCACTCCAAGGCATTACAAATTGTATCTGATGCGAGCATTTCGAGCTCTTGAGGAAGTCGAAAAAACGATAAACCCGCTTTCTTCGAAGCTTCATAGTTCGGACAAACGGGAACGATGCGACGCAATATAGCGGCATTCACTCTCGAGACGAACCACTGACGTCGCTGCGTCGTTTCTCACCTTCCTCACAGGTTAACGCGACACCTCTCGGCAAGGTGAGGTTGACCGTATAAGAGGCGATGATAGAGAGATATCTCGTGAGGTTTAGGAATATAGTTTTAAACTTGGTAAGAGGGGATGGTAGATTGGCATGACAGAAGTGATTTTTTAAGCTTGTTTTGATCATTGACGGTGAACGGCTGCCTCTTAAAATTGAAGGAATTGTATTCCAATTTTCTATACACACTGGAATTGTTGATCTTCGAGTTGCCCTGGATTATGACATGGGAATTGTGAAAATAATGGTATTCATAAGGCCAGGCCTTTGGTATTCTCTTTAATATGTGTTAAATAAAAACTTATTAGACGAATTGTTTATGTTATTGAGAATTTTAAATGTGTTCATGGCTGTGTGTAGTTTCCTTCGTTCGGAAAGTGTAGACCAACTCAAGCTATTGAGAACTTTATTTTTGTTCTGAACCTTTACATGATCCTGTGATTGATAGTGCAGCTTGATACAACGGACGGTCTAGCTGAAGTAGAACAACAGCACCAGCGGGTTGATAGATAATGTCTCCGTAGTCAATGTGGGGTAATACAAATGCATTAAACAAACATCTAGGTGCATTGAACTAAGTTGCCTTGATATAAATTTGATTGGATTCAGCAACTTTTGAATCTTAGCAACTGCATGTAGATCACGACAACGAGCATTCAAAAAGAGATTGTTATCAATAATATTACTTAAGTGTGTTTAGGTATATTTTTTGGACATTCTCCCACGTCTAAGTTGTAAATCAAATAATTGATCTACAAGCAGTAGTGAGTTTTTGGATGGGGAGAAAATAATGTCACACTTTTTCTGCCTGAAAATCCATTCACCATTTGAAGAAAGTCCGTGTACATCATCTTGTAGTTTCATAGATAGCTGTGCCTTTAGGGAAAGGGAGAAATAAAGATGTGGGATCAGCGTACACTGTAGATAGGTTTTACATGAAATATTGTCGGGAAGGTCATTCATGTATAGAAGGAAAAGAAATGGACCAAGAACACTGCCCTGGGGCACACCCGCATACACGTAGCCCGGAGATGACGACAAGGAATATACACCATCAATTCACACTTTGGAGATGGGATTATGGAAATAACATTCCAATAAATTTAACAGAGTACCAGATACTCCAAACGATCTTAATTTGTAAATGAGTAGGTAATGTGGCACCATGTCGAAGACAGAAGCTAAGTCGAGGAAAACAGACCTGACGTTATTATTATTTTCAAACTGCAAATGTGTGTCATGGATAAATTCAGTGACTTGGGAAATTGTATTGTTTCCTGCTAGAAAGCCAAAATGCTTTGAGTATATGAGATCGTGTGAATTTAAATGACAAAGGGTTTTCGAAATATAGCCTTTTTCTAGAATCTCGGGGAAGGTATTAAGGAGAGTGATGGGGGTGATAAATTGACACTTCTGACTTCCAGTCCTTCTCGTGAAGTGATACCATTATTTCCAACTTCCAATCAGAAGGATAATGACCTGTCAACAGGGTTTTATTAAATGTTTTTGTGAGAGGTACAGATAATTCTTTAGCTACCGTTTTTGTCATTTAATTTGTTATGAGTTCTGTTCGATTTGATTTGTTAACGTCGATATCCTCAAGAAGTTCAAGAACTTCTGCAGTAGTAGTTTGTAAATCAGTGTGTTGATACTAGAGGGACTGCTTGATTTGTCGGATTGATGTTGTCTTTGTTTGTAAAATATTCTAGAAATGATGTGCATTTTCCGATGTTATTTCGCTGTGTTTATGAAAGTCTTTAGAAGAGATATGAGGAAACGCGTAATCTGAAATCCATCTTATTTTGTTAGCAATTTTTCAGTACTCTTAGAGTTTTCAGATAGATTTTTAATACTTTGAATAAGACCGATATTGTAATCATATTTTGTGTTTTTTATCATACTTTCCACTTGTTTAGACTGTTCATTGTATTGACTGAAATAAAGAGGGTTGGAATATTGTTTGTAGCGCCTGCATATCGTAGAGCGTTTTTTTAAGTTCGCGCTTTATCTATTCTGTAATCCATGTCCTGTAATTTCGTGGTGACTACTTTGGATGGAGTGTTTTTCTATAGGGTGTCTGTAAGTTTTTTATTGAATCGCAATACTGTAGTATCGATGTCAAATCCACTGAGAACGTGCATGTATGTATGACATGGTGATCCAAGTGACCGATGTGGGCAGAACGAACGTGGACGAAATAAAACTGAGGATGTTGGTAACACAGAAATCAATGCAAAATTTGGAAGTTGCAGAGATTCTTGTAAGCTCGTTGATCAGTTGTACAAAGTCGTTTGCAAGTAGAACGTTCAAAGCCCGCATGATTATCGTGGTCGCCAGGAAACCAGGTATTATTTCGATCGCTGAAGATTTTGAAAGTTCAGAATGTTGTTTGGATAACAGGTTGAAATATGCTTTGCGCTCGACGGAGGACTGAGACGAGGAACAATAGAAGAAACCGTATTTAATTTTTTATAATTTACATGTAATTCAATCCAGCATTAGCATGAACTTTCCCAAATTTTATCAGACAACATCTTATAAATCACAGATTTTTGAAGAAACAATATTATACTTCGGCCATTGTAGCTATGATATGCTAAAGAATAATCAGGATTAGATAATTTAGTTTTGAGTTCGTCACAAGTAATTTTTCGAGACTGGCATATTGCAACAACACTTATAAGAAATTCGCATATAATTCGTTAGCCGTTGTTGGAAAATTACAAATCGACATAACTTCACGCTATACGCTATAACAGTTGTAATGTGTATACATTTCAGAGTTAGCGACTGATTTGGATAAGACGTCGTCGACAATGACAGCTGCGAGGGGGTTTCCTACATGCGGTTCCAGTTTGGGGACGGAAACTACAGGAGGTCTGTCAGACGACGGAGACGACATGCCACCCCCTCACAAAAAGATGTCGATTCAAAGCAGCGCCGAAAACCCAGAGGTATGTTAAACAGGTGTTCAATCTTTGGTATCCAAAGCTTGTCCTCATGAAGTAAATAAATTTCTCACAAGAACTGTAATGTGTTACGACACGGTTGGTTAATAACACCGAGTACGTAACTTTTTATATTACATGTGAGAATCATGAAATAAATCAACGTTGAAATCCAAACGCCTTACATTCCATAGTATGCAAAACATTAGTAGGCCTACAAACAAGCAAGCAATGCTGGAATACCGTGAAGGTGACAAGTTTACGATTGACAGATCGCGTGTAAGTACTCGCACTTTCAGCACAGTAATATTTCCTGTATTATAACGTCCGCCTCTAACATTCCGACACGCTTCAATATGACACAAAAAGTAGCATCATGCGTGTACTCGCAGGCGGAAGAAAATGCAAACAACTTCTTATACGGACCCATCTTTCGCGACGAATTCCATATCCACGCTCTTTCAATCCGAGACGAACCCATTTTCACGTAAGATGTCTCTCTAGTACGATTGCGACCGATCTTTCACGTATGGCACTTCATTTTTACATAATATCATAAAATGGGTGATGACACTCGTGAGATATTACCGGTTTGTATCCGCGTCAAATCAACCGTGGAAAAACCATTGTCTACAAAATAGTTTGTTTCTTGTTTAAAATACTGGTTCAAAATACTGGAGATGTCTAGTAATCGTGGGGTAAAATCTGCATATGATATGCTTTTTCAGTCAGACCTGATCAGAAGATCTTCCTATAATTCGGCAAGTTTTGTAAGGAAAATTCTGTCTGCGTATGGTTTTTCAGAAGTATGGATTAATCAGGGTGTGGTAAATCAAGCGTATTTCTTGACTGTTTTTTCTCAACGTGTCAACGACTGTTATTTGCAAGGTTGGCAATCTGATATCGAATGTAACGCAAAACTGCCTTACTATGTGGAGTACAAAACAAAGTATAATCTTGAGAATTATCTAGAAATGGTTAGTATCCCACGTGTTTTTATCCAGTCTCTAGCTGACTCGATTGCGATGTTCGAATCATTCGTTACTAGTGGAAAGAGGTCGCCACACAAATATTCCCTATGGAAACAGGTTGTGTGAATTATGTAATTATGGGTGTCACGAATACCACTTTGTGTTAGTTTGTAGTGCGTACCAAGACCTTCGGGTTAATTATTTAAGTGATCGTTTTTGTCATTCTCCCCCAACTCATCTACTGTAACTTTGATTCTCTCATGAGAACTCCATCACGCTCTCAATCGTCATAAGGTATTATCCAATTTAAAACGTGGCACCTAACAATGTTCTGTCTTGTCCATGATATACTTGGGGCCTGTGGCCATGTGTATATGTCTCCATAAATCATATTAACATGGGTGATGAGACTCGTGAGATATTACCGGTTTGTATCCGCGTAAAATCAACCGTGGACAAAAGGTTCGCTATTGTTGAAATTTGAATGAATTTTGTAGTAGTTAGGTTTGCCTTCTGAAAAATGGTGATTATAATCCTTGTAGCAGAGAAAATCCCTATTTCCGACCCGTTTATGTAGCAAGATAAAAGGTTATCTCCCTTGTGATGCGTCCTTAGGGAATGCAATGAGCTATATGTATATAGAGAGAGATACGACCGACGATATTCGCAAGCCAGACAGCGCGTGAAACGCGGTCCGCCATATTGATGATGAACGATATAAACAAAAGCACGGTGGCCTTATGGAAGCCGGGGAATTTTTAGAATATAATTTGAAATTTTAACTACTAACGAGGTTTTAAAATAATGGTAGCATAAAGCAATGCAACCATGTGACCACACATTGCTTAAAAGGTCATATACAGCACACATCATGAACTTTTGTCCGACCGGTCGGAAATTGATGGACGACCGGTCGGCAAATTAGCCGACGGCCGGCAGCCCGCCGCCCGCAGTGCCGACTCATAAGGCAACTCCCCAGCAGTTGCGTAATAGGTTGTCAGGCTGATACCACCTTGCGTGTCGATGCATATTCGTCTTAGCACAGGGTCAAATAAATTAACGTAGTTTTACTGTCTCTGTTACATGAGTTCACATCGGTTGTGTAACACCACTTATCCGAAGGTTGAATGCAAGCGGTAATAGTAAACATTGGATTATGGACAATGCAATAAGTTTTGGATAAAAAAGTGAAAGTATTCTTTACATTTTATCTTGAATTTGACTTGTTACGTTAACAAGTTGCATTCGATTGGCTGGTTCCCGGTCAATACAATGCTGTAGCCATTTTGTAAATACAGCTGTTATTGACAGTCTTCGCCCACAATTGATTTTGTTGGTGTAACGACAAACTGCATCTTTTTGCGTTTTTTAAGTTATTCACGGGTCTCCTATCACGCACCCATGATTATGGTATAGTGAGTGAGTTGTTACACCGCGAAGAGCTCTCACTTCGGGGATTTTATTTGACCTTGCAGTACAGACGCGAAATTCACGATCTAGTATCCCTTTAACCCACGGACTTCGATGGCTCTAAATTCAAAATCATACTATGGTTACGATTTCCACGAACTAGACGGTGACATCAAACACAGAATGACCACTGTTGAGGCAACGGCCAATTGTAGCTTTGCGCATTTCGTTTTCATGCATCGGTGACATTAAAACTATGTTCTGCACTAGTTACAAGTACACGTAGGCCCCTATCATTTGGTCGTTCACGTTGTTCCAAAAATAAATATTTTTTGTCAACAACATATTGACAAGCTATGTAAAATAAAACAATTGTGAACGGTAAGATGGGAATACGTGGTGAAGAGGTATTTGTCTCTACGCGGCATATATGCGTGAATCTTTGGTAATTAAAGCAATTGCGATGTCGAAAAAATGATAGAAAATACATCAAGGTGCACTTTTTGAGAAGCAAATCGTCTTGTGATACTTATAGCGTATGATCTGGCCACCTTAGGTAGTAAGTGACGCTGAATGACAAGTGGCAACTACATGTTTGGCGCGATAATAAAAAAATCATGCTTGTATCTCCACCATCCCCGAGTTTTCCAGATTCTAATGAGTCACCACTCGAGATTTGGTTCCGTTTCAGTCCTAAAATCGCATAATAATTCTTCTGTGCTCAGCTGTAACAAGAAATACAATTTTTTGAAACGTCGCTCAATCTTAAAAAAATTCCAGCTTGAGAGTGCTTTATCAGAAATGCCAAGCACACGCAGCGTTGTAAAAAAGAGACGTTCGCGTTTCCGTATGTCCACAAAAGTGCTTTGAGCATTGTGTACAAATTTGTTCATGTCGCTTTTCTACACTGACGAATATGGTCAACACGGTGCTTTAAAAAAAGTCCACTTTTTGAGTGCATTTTCGAAAATAAATGTTTGGTTAATGAATTTAGCGTGTCGGTGCCCACGGGCAGGAAAAAGTATCTACATAAAGAAAGAGTTGCGTTTTCAAAACTTTCAGAGCATGAGCTGAAGGACTACCTGAGAAAGAAAATAAAACCAAATACCAAACAGAAACTTGTCCAATGAATATATAGCTCTTAAAAACTGTTACCCCGAAGAAATGTGCAATATACTAACGTCATTTACGGAAGATCGTAGCAGAAGTGATTTGTTGCCCTGGAGCCACCACAGTATATTAAAAACACTGTGCTGTGCACTAGTTGTAGCTGACTGGAAAGCTGAAGCGGAAAAATCCAGAACATACATTCTCTATTCAGGAATTGAAATATTTGTAAAATCAAAAACAATTGGCAACCAGGATTTATTGCGTCAGAAAAGTTATCACGCCAGGAGAAAAATGTTTTCATGCTCGGAAACTACGTGATCACCCATTATGCAATGATGACAATCCAGTGTGTACCTATACATTGGCATCTATTGTAAAACGTGGATTAGACGAAATAGATTTAAATGCATTTCCAAGATAATATATCTGTCGTCGGCCAGAGGTTGAACACTTGGGCCCTGTTTATTCGAGTAGTATGGACATTACCACTTTGAAGTATCAATGCTTGGGGATGATGACGTGGTGTCCTGGCGTGAAACGTTACTGACATGGTAAGTTTTTGAACCAGTTCAGTCGTATTTTGTTTTGATCCTGAAGTGAAGAATTTTCGGTCGTCACGTGAAAAATTGTAGGCGCTGATGTGAAAAATTTTCATTCTAGGCCTGGTGAATTTTGGTCTTGATTTGTTTTTTGGTCTTCTGTGTGAAAACAATCTCAATGTATTGGATTGTTTTAATTCTTGCTTAAGTAAAAGTTCTGGTTTTGAGATATTTCTTTTTGGTCCCGTATTGCTTGGTTTTAATCTTGCATAGAAAATATATGTCGTTAAATGTTTCCGCTTAGGCCTTCCATAAATGTGGGAGAGCAGGTTGTGTAGCATCGTACTATGTAACTTTTTACATAAATCTAGGTGTTTGTGATTTAGTAATACTATGAAAAGTGATTAGTTATGACTATGAAAAATGAGTAGTTGTGGCTTCCTTTGAAGTATTGTATCTTTTGTATATGCCTGGTGTAGATGGCTCAGTAAGAAATTATGTAAGCCTTATTATCCTCTATGGCTTAACAACCATGTATCTTCATTATGCCTGTAACAGAGGTACCCCCACGATCATCAAACATGAGTATGTTTTTATTCTAATGAGGTGTGCTTCGAATGAACAATTAGTAAACATACTTTTGAAGTGGTTCATAACAATCGGATTCATTAAACCCAGTAAATATTTTTGCAACTGCCGATCTGCATATTAGGCATGCATATTGCATCATACCTCATCAGAGTAAAATTTGTTATCAATCATACTAGAAAAAAATATTGTTATCATTGCCACAAGACGTTAACAAATGCAGTCAGTGTCTATAACGGTTGTTTCTACATTGCTGATGAATAAACGTTGGTCTAAATCCATTTTTATAACACTGATTGATGCCAACGATTTGAAATTGCGCCCCCTTCAGAGTTTTGACTTGTCCTGGTGATCACTAGAATCGATGCAATAAACTCATAGGAAGTTGTTTTTTAACGTGTGTAATGGAACTGAAAATTGTGTGCGTTTTTGTTTGCGAGAGTGTTCTTTTTGAATCACTGGGTTAATCATTTTTACGCTCTACATTAAAACACAGACTACTTTCTTCAGGATTATATGTACCAAGTTACACCAAAAATATTATTTTCAAAGTTTTACCCCTTGGAGTATACGCGAAACGCCAAGTATTGTGTTCTTACGCCGAAGGGCTCGAAAGGATCTAGCCTTGGTACGAAGCTGTTTACTAAATTAAGTATACAAATTTGCGCCGTTGTGGGTAACAACTGACAGAATAAAATCTTCCTAGAGTAATCTTAATTATTTACCAGCGTTGCAAAAATTAGTTTTCTACAATTATTCTGCTGCTAAAATTATGGTGTGATCTTTTGCAAGGACATTTGACAGACGATTCGAGAATAAACAATTATCAGCGTATTTAAAAACAAAATGGCAAACTGAAGAACCTCATGCATACAAAGAAACAACATTGTTAAAAACAATTGTAATTTTCCATAATTAGGCATATGTATTGCTGAATTTCTGAATTAGGTTCAAATCCCTCAGGTTATTGCTGAAGGTTTGCTTTTTACTTTGTCAATAGGAAAAATAGACGGTCAGGCTGGCTGGTTTCAGTCGTTTTCTCTCACCTGTAACAGAATAGTCAGCGAAATATTAGCAAATTATAAAAGAAAACACAAGACAAAACTATTTTTGTAAGGCAGAACATACTTGACGTTTCAACTTCATGTTTATATGTAGAAACTAATAATCGTTGTACCTATGTCTAATTTTATGTCTGAATTAAAATATAAGAAACATGCCTAAAGTGATTTAACAATGTGTATTTTTCACGATACTTAAAATGTGCTTCTGGGCCCAGTCTCTAATCTTTGTATTCGAAACGAACTCGAAACTGTTTCGCAATTTCTCTGCTCCTTTTTTGCGAACTTAAGATAATTGGCTATCAGACCGTGATCGAATACATTATAGTTTATGCATAGGAGTTTCTAGTTCAAGTTTGCCCTTGAAGACCCTTATATCCGTGCTACAAACTCGAATAAAAACTCGAAATTTCGAGTTTCGAGATTAAACTCAAACTTATTGCTTTAATGTTGGGTTTGCAAACTGTGAACTAAGGGCAATAAATTATCTAGGTAAGTTATTCTGTACTCGAGCATAGAATAATAGACACTTATCTTGATTATGCATAAAAGTAGAGTAGAAAATGCCAAACCTAATCTGGAGTTCTATTTCGAGTAAAAAGATTGGAGATCGGGCCCTGATCTCAAGAAGTAAAATTCATTCTAGGTGTCAATTTTTATTCCAATGAAATGTTAATACATTTACGGAATAGCTTATCCTTGTCAATTTGCCAAATAATCTGGTAGTACTGCGGTTGGGGTCCGCTATAAAATAAGGAAAGTCACTCCTCTAGAGAAATTGATTGGACGTAGCATAGCTTTAAAGAGGAACTGCTGTGAAAAAGACACCCTTGACTTCTGAGCGTCACGTACCATACTCCTCTTATATTTGGCGCACTCCCACCCAGGACAGTATGTGAATATGTGCTGCTAGCTTACCCGGCATCCGAGTCCCAGGTGAGTTTCAGAAAAGAAACACTTAGTTCCTCTCAATAAACCCGTTATTCAGAGGGGTAACTGGTAGGGATACCATCACCGAACGATGTCGATGGCAACTGATTGCTAAAAACTTACCAAGTAACATTATGTTGTCTCCCAGTGGAAATGCATAAAGAACACAGGGCTTCGGCATCCACACACCTTTTTCGGTTGGTTGACCCTTTTGACCGCAATTATCCAAGAATGTAGTATCCTAAGGTCTTTTGGGATTTTGTGACCACCTGTCGAAGACTTGTACCAGGGAAAATAGCAACAAGAAGGCTTAGCGCTACGACGTATTTTCATAAAAAATGTGTATTTTTACCAGCTGTTTACATGCAGACAGCGACGCATGCGCAATTCAATCACCACTAGTACAACAGCGACCCCGCGAGGAGAATTCTCCGAATAGCCCCATTGTATAGTACCTATTTTTGAGTTGTTTATAAACTGACAAGGTGATCAGTAGTCAAAGGGGCCGCTCTCCGGCGCCCCATTACATCACTGCATTCCCAAAGTTTTTAGTATGGGTTTAAAAATTCCTTGACTTGACGCCATTTGATTCATTCAAAGAAAAGGATTTGAGGCATGCTTTTGTGTGAAACTCTTGATTACTAAGTAGAAAAAAATATGAAAAACAATGGAAATCGATGACCACACAAACAGCACAAGGGCTGCGTAGCACTGAAATAATTGTGGGGGGCTAAATCCTCCCAGCCCTCCTGTGGTGCGCCACCCATATACCATGGACGGCCCAGGACTGAAAAAAGTGGGGGCAATAGCCCCACAACCCCCTATGGTGCGGTGCTCATGATGTAAATTCGTGTCATTGTATGCAACAATTGACCAATAGAACTGTACATATTTGTGTAGATGCTCATATTCGGAATTCAGGGCATAGGCCAGTTTGCATAAAAATTGGAACAAAACTTTGCCAAGCGATATGAGTTATAGAACCTGATATGTTAACATTAAGAATTTCAATGAAAAAGAAAAATGCTCAAATGACACCAAAAACACCCTGCGCTGGTTGGTAAGACACGCACATATACATGTACATCGGTTATCCTAGTGTGCCTGTGAACAGCAATGCTTGAGTGGCTGAAGCCGGGAGGTCGATGTATGCATTTGCACAGCCGCAAATTCCCGAAATGTCTACTTCAGGTTATACCAAGGAATAAAATTAAATTAATACGCAGTTTTTTCAAAAAATAAAACGCATGTAAGGGGTGCTGAGGTTTTCCACAACTAAGACATTTGCAGATTTTAATAGCTTGCCAGGCTACATACATGTAACATTTGTCCCATATTTTGAAATCTACAGAAACAACCCATCTATCGTATATAACATTGTGGGGTGCAGCATTCTTGGGTTATCCCTTCTTTCGATCCTGCCCTATTCCTGATCACCTGACTATATTTTGTTCGAATTTTTGTCAACTCTATAAAAATGTACAACTATTAATCCTTGGTCACTTTTTGTGTTTATTCGTTTCTTGAAAACAACAGAATCTTGGAGAAAATAAGGTCACTAAACCCTTAAAGTCCTTGTCTCACGCGTTGTTGACCCTTATTACATGGTTAGAAGATGTTATAAGGATCCAAGAAGTACCTACCCCATAACTAATACACAGTCCGTACTCGAAAACAGTTTAAATAAACGCGCCACTCACGATTCGCACCCGAAGAAACACCGCCATTTTGAACTTGCCGCGAACCCGGAAGTACAATTCATTCAGGAACCCAGGCCGAGAAAACGCCGTCAGTGCGACTGGAGCAGTGCATGTACTGTTACCTGCCAGCAAACCGGGATAAACGACAGCGCGCCTTAATTTTGATAAAATCAAAAACTACGGACAATTTTAAGGAATTTGCTGAAGAAATGTGGAGAATAAATTTTGACAGAAATTACCGCAGCCTATCGGACCCGGTGCGGAGTCGAGACCAGACACTGGCGAACGGTAAATGCATGCGGTTGCAAGCTAATTTGTCGAAGTAAAATGGTCAAATGATAAATGCTGCATATATTCAAAGGTAGTTTCAGACACTTGCATGAAATTACGGGCTGGTTAGTCCTGTGTCACACTGCTGGCCACAAACACAAAAAACACGAAAATTGAATAAAGTTTCTTTTTTGTAGCAACGTTTGTCAAAATGTATCAACGTTAAATCTTCACAAATTACAAAGTAGCCGATTGAGCATGCCTTTCAGTTCAGCAAAAGTCGACATTGTAGGTGCCGTCAGAAATGAGACGATCGAAGTCCAACGGGAATTGTGAGCACATTTATCACTTAGTAATGAGTAACAACTGCGACGCTGAAATTTGGTGAACACTGCTAAATCGTGCAGAATAGTAAGTAAAGATATGTCTAACTAAATTTTACCGTAATTTGTTGGCGAAAACAATTTACACAAAGTTTTAAACTCGTAACTCATCCCGCTGTCCTCCAATATGGCCGACGCGATCCAAACAAAGTGACCCAAATTTCGCCACAAAACTTGCAATAACTTTACAGTGCTTGCCCCGATTTTGATACTTTTTCGATTTTTACTGAGTAGAATGTACTACCTTTCCGATGATAGCAAAGTACTTTTTCAAAACGAGGAAAAAAATAAAACCGAAAAAAAATTGGTTCGACCCATATTGGTTCCTAGGTTCGACCGGCCTACGTAAGGGACTAAACTCCAATGCTATTTTAACATTCTAAGTACGCGTAACATTCCAAAAAAATCATCGACCACTAACTACAAACTATAAATACACTACATATGCAAACGAATCACGATATATAACTAATAAAACAAAATAATGAAGACTTTTCGAGCAAGCCATAGCACATTCAGTTACAAAGAAAAAATGGCGGCGTTCAGGACAAGTTCCTGAACTGATGAGCCGGAAATGTGGGTACGGAAATAACCGACGACAACCGGTAATCATACGCTCACAGAGAAGGGTCAAATACTGTTACAAAATCGCTTTTGGCAAGAAAGGCGAAAAGAATATAAAGAAAGGGTGTCGAAAATAAGAATTGATGTAGTAAGTAATTTCGGATACTGGAACCACATGGGCAATTTGCAACAAGGACTTTAAAGACATATCGGACAAAGAAGAGAAGTCAAGTAAAAGACCATGATCGACTTAAGGATGTTCTAGGGAACAAAGTTGAACAATATTGTTTCTGCGATCGGATTCTCACACACAAAATCATTTAATTTTAAAGCTCGAAAGACCTAATAATTATATTATGGATTCTGGGTCTAATCTTTATATTGTAAATTAAATTTTATTGTTGATGTTTTTTGTTATTACTAAAGATAAACGTTAAGACCCTTTAATTCTGTGCTCAAGTATGCAATGATTTTTTACGGTGATTTCCTGAAAATTCTAGTTAACTATGCATTTGATGACCCTATCATTAAAGATATGAATTTTTACTTGAAATCACGTGTTGTTATCAATATTGGTTCCTAGATAATACACAATACACACGCATCTTGACTAACATGATTTATTAGCAAGATGGCGGAACGAAAACCACTTGACTTCAACTGTACTGTAATTATCTCATTGGGGGAATGCCCCTTCGACGGAATCCCCGAGTAGATTTGCGACGTATGCAGACTGTATTGGGGTATCTGTAGTATTACTTGAAGCAATTTTAAAACGAAAAACATCATTGAAACGGTTTAATTATCACTAAGTAAACACAAAATGTTCACTTTGCGATTAAAATGAAATAAAACTAGCACAAGCAAAGTTGACAGATCGGTTGATTGCGTTATACTGACGCTCCCACAATGAATTGCAAGTTAATTGCTTATTGGCCCGCTACTTCATCGAAGTTTAGTAAATATTCGAGACCACCATGGCAGATTTGGCTATTTGAAAACTGTTAGAACACTGAAGATCACTTTCACTCTCAAAAAGAGATGATCAAAAAGATTGCTGAGTTGACAGACAGGCCATCATTAAAAGCAGTGTGTACTAATTACAATGCCAGAACAGCAAAAAATTTTTGCAAGACGACAGTCATGACCATAGTGATGACGAAAGAGTAGTGGACATGTTTTTAGTACTGTTCCAATTAGTAATATAATTAAAGGAAATTATCGAGTAGACCATGCTCAACCTGATGCTCTGACGTCAACAAGTGATGGTGTGAAACGTTTGCAAAACAAGGAATTAGCTTCCAACGTGGCAATTGATGTAATTGACAAAGGACACATTGTGTTATAATGGTGAGTTTGATGCAGAAAAAATATTTTCAAAAATACCTTTTCGTATCACAACAGGTTTTAAGAGTGACTCCATATAAAAACCAACAGGTAGAGTCTATATCCAAAATCACCGATTTTTTTGAAACTTAGCATATGAGTTTGGTTTGTTGAGATGTAGAAAAACCTCACTTTTTATGAATTTTCATTCATTATTTTTCTTTTTATGACCTGTACCTCCATTTTGCAACAAAATTGGGCGTCGAAGTATGCATGTTTGAATGCATTTTACTAGCATTCGTGGTAAGGACAAAACAAATGAATAATACGAATTGAGGGGCAATGGCTGAATAATTTAATGGCATAACTTTCTCCATTTTTAAATTTGTACGTTTTGAATTTGTGAGGCAAAAACGGCTATTTTTCAGGTTTTCACTGAAGCCATTTTCTGCCAAATTTGGCACTCTGTAGCGGCCATAACGCACCTTTCCGGAAATTGACTTTATAATATAACAATTTGTTTAGTCATTCCTAACCTGTTCATAATCTAAAATAAAAAATCTTGCCTCTAATGTAGTTTTTGCGTACGAAGCATTACACGAACTGCACTTCGTCCTTTTGCATGTTCTCAGTTGCCTCTGCTGCCAATAGGGGGCTCTTGGAACATATAATTAGCTTGCAAAACACGACATAAAACCTTGTATTTTGGAGAAAAGTCAGACAGCATTATTATTTACCATTCTATGAAAACGGCATTGATGATTATTGCTTATTACATAAAATTTATAACGTAAATCAACTGGCTTGCGTGGTTCTAAATGATAGATGGCGCTGTTTTTGTTTACGTAGAGACTGAAGACGCATCTAGAATAAGAGCAGTAACACGAGGACCTTGCTATAAGTCAAGACTTCGCGAGATATTATCCTGCATTTTAAATGAGAACTCGTGGTTTTGGATAAATTTTAGAGAGGTTCTAGTGTTACTGAACTCACCCCTGCCTTGATTTCTATCTGCCTTGTTCGTGCCACAGGCAAAGGAAGGCACCCAATGTGGTGGCCCCTTAGTGTTCAGTGCAAATAGTAATTGTAACTTTGGGTTCATATTGTAATATCCCTGCTGGTTGCTACAAATTTTAGTCGCCACCAGTCGCCAGAAATCTGGTGTTCCCAACCACACACCGGGCACGTAACGCTGAATATTTCTGTCAGTGTGATCATCAGTGGTATAAAAAGGTACACATTCACAGTCAATAGAAAATAATTCATGAGAGACAATTTTTTAATGACTCATTCATGACAGACATGAAGTAAACAGAAGTAACTCCGCCGACTTCACATATCACACATCTTTGACTGGTATGCTACAAGACTATGCTAAACGTTGAGCTCATTTACCACTTCATTCAGTAAATCTGACGACATAACAGCATCTTCAGCAGAAATATCATCATCATAAGCATTGCTGCAGACAACCTCGAAAAAATCCACCAATCTGCGATTCACTTAATATCACAGGTAAACACTTTACCAGTGGGTTCGTAATGTTTTCTCCATTTTTGCACCACCGAGGGTGAACGTTTTTACCTGACTTATCTCCTTCATCGAATGTGTTCGTCAGAAATTTCTTAACCTTTGCTGAAAATCTTGTTGACCTTTTACCTTTTTTCAATGCCTAACCTATTGCTTCAGCATTCGTCATATCCAAATAGTACTCTGAGGCTGCCTCAAATGACGCTCCGGTTCTTGCATCTGAAAGCATTTCTGACCACTGTCGTGCGATGTGGTCATAAGTGGATTCCCTCTGTAAATGTTCAGTGTGGTTACCCACATCCAAATGCTGACCTAGTTCTGCGTCTGTAGCAAAAAAATTCGAGTAACCTTGTTGGGTGCAAGGGAACTTTTGTTGAGGCTCTTCACTAGATACAATGCCAACCTTAACTTTTGGTGTTGAAAATCCGTCATGTCTAGAGATGTTAGTGTATTTTAGAGAAGTAGGTTTCCCATTTTCTCAGTATTTGTAAGAACTTATCGTCACCTACATGGAATGATTTTCACACGCGGATTCCTTGGGTGGAATAGTGGGAATTTGGGCATGTGCTTATACCAGGAACTGAGTATTTTAGAAAAAAAAATGTTGCATTACTGAACATGCATACACATAACATCTCTTCACACGGCCACTGGAAAGTAATGCTTCTTTCAAATCCAGAAAGTTTATGATATTGTTACCTTCGGCTACAAAGTACTTTGCATGTTGTTAGAGGGGAGCGATCTTGCGATCACAGAGATCCTTTCCATTCTGACTTTCACTAAAGTCACATCTCGAAACAGAAATGCCGGTAGAATTTGACAAGGCTGTTACGTTCAGGAGGATAGGAGCAGAGTGGTAACATCCAGCATTACCTGACTATTCCATGACTGGTCCTTTTCAGTCAGAAATTCAGCGAATCTGGGTAGTACTCGTGCGTACTCTGGCACAGGCCTTGCTTTGTGAGGTAGTTTCCTGTATCTCAAATGTTCAGTGGTGTCTTTGACATACCTCACTAAAGCACAAAGCTTTTGTGATCGGATTTTTTGCACAATAAACTCTAAAGGAACATGAAGGCCCATCGACATCGTCCGCCATTTTGTCTTTTTAAAATGCACTTTAATACTTCTCTCAAAACCAGTCATTACAAATATCAATTCTTACTCGTTTAATCTTAAAGGTATTTATTTCCATTTAAAATTTCTACAGATTGTTTAAATTAACCTGATAATGTAAAAGAAATGAAAGAATACAAGAGGGTTACACGGTATCCTCAAGCTTAACCTCAACTGACTCCCTCTGTGGGCAAAGGTCATCGGGTTCAGGTTTGATACTAGCCGCGTAATAAACCAGGAAAACATCTTGTTTTCATTTGAAAGAGTTTAGACTTGGTTTCTATAACTATTTAAAGCAGACTTCTTGCCCAAAAGTTTATTCAAATGGTCTGTAAACTCTGCTCGTCATTTCCAAACTATGAAAATAGAAAGTTTTGCAAGACAATTTTCATTAAAGTGCAAAGTTGAAGCAAGATTTTTTATTGCTTAGTCATCAAAACTAACTCTTTAACTAAATGTTCGCAACGTCACATAAGGCTACAAGGTGTTTTATGGCAGTAAGACGGTCACAAAAATGACCACTAAAATTAGCCCCAAAAAGTGGTCTGTGGATTATCTCCCCTGTCTAGCACAAAACTGTCAGATTTTAATAAATGGCACAGAATTATGTACAGTATACGTTGGTTAATTCAACCACCAAAATATAGCTTTGGTCTATTTTGTATTTTACTCATTTTTGTTGCTGAAAACATGCGATTTTTGAGACGGCTAATATGCCCAATTGGGCCAATTTGTGTTATCATGCTCCAGCGGCGAAATTAGGGGTCATTGAGTGCAAAAAAATTGGCATTTGGGTTGATGTCAGGATACCTACCCATATACTAAAAATGAAGTTGTTTTAAATATTGACGTATAGACTGATGTTTGAAATTCTACTGGTTTTTATGTGGACTGTCTCTTGAAGCACTGAATTTTAAAAACTTTTCTAATATACTATTGACCCGGAATTTCCAAAACTGTGCCTAGAAAATTTACGGAAATATGGGTAAGGTGTCAAATAATAATCGAAATTATACATTTGCTTAATGTAGGCTCCCAAAAAGCAACAACTTGGAATTAACAGAGAACCCATCTGCCCTTTTAGGTTACCCTAAAGTTCAAAAATGGGCACAGAGTCAATTCACGTCATTAAAAAGATTTTCCTGGATCATTTTGCTGTCAATATTGCCCTTTAACATCTGTTTTCTGGGAGATTAACACCATCGCTGATAGTGTTACCAAAGCAGCAAATTTGCAGAGAACTTCACGCGGGCATGTATTCTCAACCTTAAATATGTGAAGGAAATCCAAAATCTATTAAATTTTAAATTGTTTATATAAAAGTAACCCTGTGCAAAACATTGATGCTAGTTGCTAAAGACACAATCGCAACATTTCTTCACCTCGTTACATCATTATTTTTCCAAATCATTTAATTAGCAAACAATAACATCTTATCATATGACACAAGTTCCCTTGGTATGTATCAGCCTAATCAATTAATATTACATCAACCTTTAATAGAAACCCCCTTCAGCACTGATTTTGACATCACACGCATTATTTCGTTGAGGAAAAACATATGTAGCTTACATGTTACAGAGTCCAACAAAAATATCATAACTCTTCAACCACAGATGTGCTAGCACTATTATCGTCCGCCTCATAATCATTAATTGAAATGGACTATCGAGATCTGTTGTCACTTATGATTTCTACCTTTCGTCACTGACCTTTTTAGGGATATATAGTGAAGCTGGTGTAAACCATCACGCCATCACTCAAGATCAAAAACTTACCAATCAATTTCCATCACTTATACAACCTCTTTTCTTAAAACAGATCCTCTTATAAACAAGGACAGTTATCCATCAGTTTTACAACCATCTACACACTGTATATCAAAAATTAATTACGCAAAAATCTCAAGGTTGGGAAAGTGAATAATTATTTTGATCAAGGTCAGAGCTTGTCCCATTTTTAAAAATTCACACTATTGTCTGTCAGAAATTTAATGTGTTTGTCATGAGCGTTACTTCTTTATGAACTTACAAATAATTCTTGCAATCTGTTGTGCTTAAACTCAACGTTCGAATTTTGAGAAGTATGAAAATAACAAATTCACTCATTTCTCAAATTTCAGGATGAAGAAAATTAAATTTAAGCAATTATTTATGTGTTTTGAATTTAGGAGGGTGTCTCAGTCTGGAGACTATTTAATATATATCACTTATGTAACTGTTATCATCAACCTTGTCACCTTTGCTTAGCATTATATTTTAAAAACAAGTTGAGGGTTTCTGACAAACAGTTATCCCGTACATTATGGCAACAGTGAAGTCGTTCTTAGTCAAACCATAATGTAGTGAATGACACATAGTAACAAGAAGTTTGCAATCCATGTGGACAACGATCTTATTGTTTATTCATAATTTTCCAAAAGAGCAGCTGGTCATCCAGGTCCCTCATATGGAAAGTCTAAGTACTCTTTTTCTTCAAGTCTTACAACGATTATCCAAAGATGTACTGATTTTAAAGAACAATTTTTGATCAGTTTGCTAAGTTGAATCTTTAGTCATGTTTGCGAGAAGAGGGTTGGATTGTTGATAATTCTCTGATTCTGAGCATCCCTGGTCAACTGACCTGGACTCAAAATTCAACAATTTCTTTGCTCCTGTTGGTTTCTTCTTAAAAACAGATGACGAATCAATATGTACACATCTCAATCGATCTCCAGACTGAGCAATTCGATTGGTGACGTCTATTCTTGTAGGTTTCCGCAGCTGCGTGAGTTTTGAACTAAACGAAATTCATGATGTGCAGATAAACACAGGCCCGGTGTCCAGCAAATCATTGTTGAATTGAATGTCATCAATTGAAATAGAATCCAAGTACCTCTGCTTTAATGCAGCATTTTTAACATTTGGTGCTTGAGAGTATAACAGTTTACCCTATAATATGTATGTCTTTGGTCTTACCTTTTTCAGGGGAGTATGATAGTTCATCATCTGAAATTAAATATAAATAGCAAAAGCTTTTAATTTTTGCTAACATGACTGATGTGCCACCTAGAATTATCTGTGTTCAAGTGAGTTGACTTACGGCTGTAAAATTTTAATCATTGATAAATCTGAGTGCTGCAGATGGGAAATATGTTTTATTAAATCAATAAGCTTTTACCGAAATTCTACAGTTTACAGAATTATAACATAGGGATCTTAACTGTCCCTGACATGATAACAAGTCTCATCCACCGACAGCGACTGTAGTACCAGTGGCGACAGTGAAGCTCCTTCGTGAGCTTCACACGCAGATTTTCTGCGAATTATGCCTCACAGTGACGGGCGCGATAAGAATAGGAGAGTGCGCAGTGTAAACATGATATTGTTAATTAAATCAGTTTTTGGCCATAGTGAGTTTAAAACCGGACGATCTCCGCACAAATAAGGATGATTCCGTACAAAGGACAGCAAGTGGAGTGAGAGATACAGGTAAAATAGTCAGCAGCTGGTCATAGTTGCAGTGTCACTGAGCTCTGCATGTTATTCAGAGAATCACTAGCATTCTGGTTCTGAATGGCCAATGACTCTTTAATGTACAGTATTTCCTTATGATGTCTAATGAACAGACGAAACGTTGATTGAACATGAACTTTTTTATTTGTGCGGCGATCGTCCGGGTTTTAATTTTAGTGTAAAAATGGCCAGTTGCCGATTTGGACCACTGAACGAACGACTGCTAAAAGCAAAAGTTTGATTTCCGGAGTAGTTAGAAGGAAGACATCAATGGATTGCTAAGGTGTCCATCTATGCCCAAAACGTACTTATAACAACGTGACTTTGATGTTTTAACCAGTGTGAGGCATAATTCACCGAAACTCTGCAGGCGTAGGAAGTTCCTAGCTGGTCCCAGATGAGTAGCGTCTCTACTGGGGCCAGCTAGGCATGTTGGTCACTGTCTAATTCATAATAGGCATGTTATTCAGTTGTTGCGTTTATCAACTTTATGCCACCTTGCCCTTGTTCTGTGCTATCTTCTTGTTCGTCCGCCTGCTAGTTTCCCAATTTTTCCTAGTATAATGTGACCAGCAACACATGTAGGCCTATTCGTCCGGTCACGTCTAGACATTTGCTCTCATGACGCTGGTGTGTTCCATATTAAAATTAGCTAACACTTACTGTATGTGAGGTATAACTAGTTAACCTGCTTTGTGGTTATTACAACATGTTGGCAGCTTCATTCTCAAAACCAGGGACCATTATATCTGACTTGTTTCCAAATTAGTTAGGTGTGAATGCTTGAACTCTGAAGACTAGGAGTCAAGACTCAAGATATACAACGGTCAGTGTCTAGATTCAATATTCCAACTGCCCTAGTCCAAACAGCAACAGTGCCCAGCGGGGTGTCGGAAATCACCAATTTACGCTCAAACCCCTTTTAACTCGCTTTTTACATAGATGTACATGGGTGGTCCAGGTTAGATTTCCGGTTCGGGGAATGACCTGTATCGGCGTTTACAACAGTTCTTTTGTAACACTTACATTGATTCAGAAATGGGATACCGACTAAAACAGAAATTGCTAGCCACCATGTTTACAAAAGCGCCATCTACCGGTCAAAACGACAGAAGTGGACGCAGTGTTGGCCTACGTAGTAAACGGAGACGAACCCGAACTCAAGAAATCTTTTGGTGAGACTGACTTGCTGTGTTCACTCAAGGTCAATTCAGTGCTCACGCGCGGGGTAGCCCTGCTGAGTGTCATTTAAAAACATCTGTTAAGTTTTAATGTAACAACTTCCAAGAGTTTTTATTGAATTCTTACTTATATATTGGTTANCCAAACAGCAACAGTGCCCAGCGGGGTGTCGGAAATCACCAATTTACGCTCAAACCCCTTTTAACTCGCTTTTTACATAGATGTACATGGGTGGTCCAGGTTAGATTTCCGGTTCGGGGAATGACCTGTATCGGCGTTTACAACAGTTCTTTTGTAACACTTACATTGATTCAGAAATGGGATACCGACTAAAACAGAAATTGCTAGCCACCATGTTTACAAAAGCGCCATCTACCGGTCAAAACGACAGAAGTGGACGCAGTGTTGGCTTACGTAGTAAACGGAGACGAACCCGAACTCAAGAAATCTTTTGGTGAGACTGACTTGCTGTGTTCACTCAAGGTCAATTCAGTGCTCACGCGCGGGGTAGCCCTGCTGAATGTCATTTAAAAACATCTGTTAAGTTTTAATGTAACAACTTCAAAGAGTTTTTATTGAATTCTAACTTATATATTGGTTAAGAAAGCTAAATTCAAATTACAATTTTAAGCAAAAAGTAACTGGGTTTACTTTGGAAACGTGGTTTTACAAAAGGCATGCTATGGAAGGTTTAAACACGTCAATGTTGACAGCTAACTTCTGTTTGGGCTTGAGTGGAATTAAAGACTATGCTAATTTCTGCCCAGTGGAGACTTCTCAGAATCCTACCATAGATCAAAAGTCGAAAAGACTTGTTGACACGTCAAGTGGAACAGTAATTTTACGCATTCCCTGACGTTTAAGGAACGTACCTTGCGTCTCCTTTGGACAAGTCATTTGTGACACGTAACGAGTGACTTCTGACACGCTGACACGTCAAAGACGCCATCGGTCAATTGTCGAACAAGTGTCGATGGTCTTGAAAGAACGAATCCCATTGGTAATGTTACAATATGAATAATTGCGGGTTTACGAAGTCCTCATCGTTTCATCTATTTTCGTTCTCCAGCCCAATTTCATTCAAATCTTTCTCAATTTTTCATGTCGTGTATATTTCGAAAACTGTTCGACTCGGCAGTTAGCTGGAAAGTACATGTAGGTTGATGCAGACTTAGGTTACACAATTTCCGAAAAGTTTTCAGCGAGAAAACAAGTCCAATTTCGACGTGAAAATGGCGCTTTCAGACCTGTAGTTTAGCACATTCTACTAAGCCCCTTGTCTCATGAGGCGCCGTTTTTGTGTTGCAGCTCGCTGTCAACGACGCGTGGTTTTAGTTAGGTAAAGGAATTTGGTATATTAACCCTTTTTATATATTACATAAAAAGCGCATATTAAACATTTCTTACTTGGACGTTGGCAGTTTTTGTTACAATCCACTTTCAATGAAACCTTGTTAAATCACTGTGTCGACGTGACTTTAACAAACAATTCATTAAAAAACGAATTTATAAGAAATTATATTTAATGAAGGTTCCAACATTAAACGTTTACACACAAACACTGATATTTTTCATAGCAGGGTCGACCATTCTTTATGCTGCACCTGAACTAATATTACTGAGTCAGAGTACAGCTTATCTTTTCACACAGTTCGTGAACAATGCACTTGTGGTCATTGCCTTCCTTTCAGCATACGACTTTGAACACCACTATTTTGCGGTCCCCCCTTTATACTCTGTATGTTACAGGTCTTCAGTGTCGGCACATACGTTCCACTGCATCTAAACAGCTTCTAGATACACGGCTGGGTCTCGACTGCTGCACCCATGTCGAACATTTGAATGAACCCGGTCAACAGTTTATTTAGATATCAATATCGCGGTAACAATTGCTGAACACGCCAGCGATGTAACAGACTATGTTCACAGTTGTCTATTCTTTACAATCACTCTGTTAAATCGCTGTGTTTTTTAAGGATATTCGGACCCCTTCCACATAAAACGGTTACGTGTTTTGAATGTCCGTTACCAGCTATTGTAAAGACTCGGTGACAGCAGCCACAGCTGACCAGTCTTTAGTTCTCGAAAAATGTCTGCCTACAGAGTTCAACTTAACAAAATTTTTGAACTAACACATCACCATGCAACGAGCACCAGTTCTTTGAAAGGGAATGTTTCAACAAGAGACAAAGTGACTACACGGTGGGTATCCTCACATTTAGACGTTAGACGCAAGTAAAAGTTTGAGGTTTGAATTCAGTTCTTAATGGCAAACTCCAGGATATAATCATATTTATAGTCTAGTTGCCAAAAAGTTGACCCTGCATTGTTTTTTACTCTAAAGTTTTCTTTTGGAAATTTATTATGTGTAGTTAGGAGAATAAAATTAACTTGGTTGCACTTTGTGCATCTTTGAAACATTTTTATAATCCAAGATGGCGGCTTCCGCCATCTTGAATTTCGCCTAATTTCCAGACTCTGAACATGATACCGTGTAGGATAATGGAATTAATGGTTTCCAGTGTTTTTTGGACGGAGAGTCCATTTCTAATATCATGTAATGGATGCAAGTTCAAAGTTAAGGTCAAATGAGAGGTCAACGGTCACGTTGAACTGAATCAAGGACAATGCATCTCTTTTAGCCAAAGGAATGTTAAGTTCATGGGAAATGTGGAATTATCATTTCTGTAATTCCATTATATCAAGAATAAGGGAAAGCTAAATATTGGAATGAGATATTCTCCCAACCTCTCAATAATAAGTTTAAAATATATTTGTACCAGACCTACGCATGCCGCTCAGGAAGGCGCATAGCGCTGAGAACCTTCAGTAGAAACACAGCTGAGGATCTGGGGGCTTGACTGAAGCGACCAGCAGTGTGCCCCGTATGACTCGAAAACACAACCTTGAGTAGAGGGAAGACACTAAGCCACACTGCCTCCTCGTAGTGTATGTGTATACATGAAGTTTACGCGTAATCCGTGCAGGTTTTATATACGTCGACTAGGATGGGCACTATTATTAATCCAAGGAAAACTCATAAACTATGACTTCTGGAACTTACTATAAAGTGAATTTCCCGACTGGCTTCTTCTACTGGGGATTGATGACTCATTGGTTCTCGAAAAAATTTCACCCCCCCCCCGTCTGCGTCTGCGTTCGTAGAGAACAGCTTCAAAGGAGTGGGCCAGAGTCACTGACTGAGAGAGAAGTTCAACTTGATACCTTCGTGTCTACTCAGAGAGGGGTTATTGGCATGTCTGGAGACTCGTTCAAACAAAGAACTTTTCTTTATCCAATACCCTCACGTCTTGTGACCTCTCGTGTTGGCGGCACTTTGTCAGGTCAATTATCTAAAATGTTCCATAATGTCACCAATTTCTACCATTCCATTCTTCATTTGAGTCTTGACGTCAACTGTCATCTTATACGCCCCATAAATGAAGAGCTCGGAGACGCCAGTGTTGTCACAAGTGATTCTGACGGGGTGCGTGCCTTCTTCCACCATTTTCAACATTTACCTATACAAGCTCTGCTTCAGCATGTGTAATTACACATTGGCTCTTCTTGACCCGCTCGATGTTCAATGGAAGGGAATAGCTTCATACACATAGAAGGTTGTTTAACATAGCGTTATTTAGAATACTTTAGCTGCAAAAAGGATGTTTGCGAACTGGGGTTAGCATGATTTCCTCAACTTTCCCTCATGTTATCGTCTCATGGTCCTTTGTGTAGCGATCTTAGTGGTCACATTTTTAAAGCGAATAATTGTTTCACAAGCCGGAAAACAGGGAGCTAGTGGAGTGCCGAGGTTTTACCTGAATCTCTTAAACTTCTGGAAACACTGCAAACGACCAGGTACAAAACATGGGCAACAGCAACCAACACCACCTCCGGAGCTGAATGATTTGGGACATAACGCGAAGAGATTTGACCAAAATGGCTTTGTGACCCTTCCTCAGACTGTCGTATTTGTCGATAGGGCTGTAGGGAGTGGACTCAATAAGTTCATACTGAAAGATATCAGCTATGTTAATGTTACATTGCTGTCTTACGACTAACAGGCAACTGAACATTGTCTCAACGCAGTGGCTTTCCCTCGACAGTACAGGCTTTTTCAGCAACTCCAGCATTTTTACTTTTTCTTAAATCGCTTTGTAACATTCACTGCTTACCGATACTAAAAAGCTGACTACTTTGCTCATGCCCAATGACCAGCTCGTACTGGAATTTACTCGGCGATTGCAGATGTTATGGATATATGATTGCTGGTCAGTGAGCGGGTATCTGTTCTTCTACATCTCCTCCACAGTCTTGCTCTAGTCTTCCTCGTTCAGGTCCTCTCCTCCCTTCTTGTGCTTAAGTCTTTTTTACGTCACTCCACTACACCTTTGTTCCACATTACTTATGTTCTGCATGGCAATATCAAGGTGGGTACACCCATTGAACCTCTATATCCACATGTCCACTTTTAAAATTGCTCGGCTCTCATTAAAATAGCCCTTACGATATACGAACCTTTTACTCGTTTGATATACAGTATCCCTGTTCTTCGAATTGACCAGGTGGTACTGCAGCCTTGTCATCCAAGTGTTGACAGCTGTGCGCAGCTTCGAGTAGAACTGTTTGACTATTGGACAGGTGCTCCACGTCCAGCAAACTTCAATATAAACTTCAAAAGAACTCTGTTAAACTGCTAATATTGGTATAAACTTCTTGCCAGAAGTGGTTGGCACCTTAGTCGAACACTTATCGCACGTTTGTCGAATTTTTGTCGTAGTTTAGGTTGACGTTATGGCGCCTAACCGTTAATTGTTTATTTATGAATGTAGTTACGTGCAAATTGTGAAAATTAAGACAACGTACATGTACATGGAGGCGCCATCATATTCTAGTCGAAAATAATTTCCACGTTTATGGTGACCTGCTTCAATGAAATATATCAACATCTCATTGAGACAGGGTTGCTGAAGGAAGAAGCGAAGGCAGAAACATGAGAGGCAGCAGTGCTTACTTACAAAGCCAATCTACCGATATGGGTGGTTATTGACCATCTCCAGGTACATGTACACCATCAGCTCTTCATAAGACTTGGTCCCATTTGAGTAGACAATAAGTAACAACATGGCTGTGATGAGATTGTATACCTGCAGTGCTTCTTTTTCACTCGATCTTCCTAAATTTTCTCAAAATTTCACGAATGGTTTAATATATTGTTACTAACTAACAAAATACCCACACAAAAATAAATTTGGACAATGAAGTCCAATGATTTATTACTGTCATTATTACTTTCTTTGTAGTTAATACCTCGTCCATCCTATCTTCTTTGAAGTTATCTTTAAGGAGAGAAAAACTATCATTTTACATGCGCACTCCCGGGGGGGGGGCTCAGGAGGGGGCTCATTTGAGCGTAAAGGGCAAAAAGATCCGCCTCAGAACAACAAAAGTCCGAGAAAACGTGGCAAAAGTCTACTAAAAAGGAGCGAATGCACACATCATAGCCCTGAACGTAATATCCCTCCTTGGTCCCATGTTTTTGTTTGTAAAAGGTCCACATTACCAAGAATTCGATTTCCCCATATGGGTGCGCGCATGTATTAGTGTTATAAAATGGAATAAATGTGTTCATATTTGGAGGAGGCGTGGATTTCTTCGGAGTAGTGTTTTCTTTTCGCCGTAGATGTTTTTCGGAGTAGTGTTTTTGGGAGTAATAGGCAGCAACCATACTGGACGCACCAGCACTGAACTGCTGAGCGTATGAGCATTTCCATGCCATATGCTTTCTCTATTGTGCCGATACATCCCTCATGAAACTTGTGAGCAAAATGTTTGGCCTACTATTGTACATGTATGTAATAGTGAGCATTTTGAAAATACATCTTGAAGAGGTTAACGGAGAAAATGAAAAGTAATGAGATAAGTAACTAAATGTCAGAAATCTGCTAGGCAGATTTGACTTTTGACCTTCGGTTTGACCTTTAAAATGACCCTGTCTTAATAAAATAACGCCAGAAATGGACTTTCCATCCTAGAAAATGGTATAAGCAATGTATTACATGACCCTGTTAGTTATCAAATTGAAAAAAACTTAAGTGAGTCAAAATTCAAAATGGCGGAATCCGCCCTCTTGAATTGCAAAAAATGCTCAAAGTTGCACCAAGTGCAACCAAGGTAATTTTGCTCTCCTGATCATATTTAATATGTTTCAACAAAAAACTTTACAGTAATCAACATTGCAGGGTTCACTATGGGGGCTATTGGGCTGGCAACTAGACTATTACA
Organism: Phoronis australis; assembly: GCA_002633005.1. Classification (NCBI taxonomy): domain Eukaryota; kingdom Metazoa; phylum Phoronida; family Phoronidae; genus Phoronis; species Phoronis australis. Next base: position 1,711,722 of record NMRA01000019.1, on the reverse strand, counting down.
AACAATACAATGCTTTTCGATAGTTTAGAAATAATCAATTTTTAAATTGGTACACGTCTAAACAAAATCTCACCCTCCTTGTTTCCAAAAAGTCAACTTACTCTGTATCCACAGCTGCCAAGACGCTTCTCACAGTAACGTTAAGGCTGTGCATAGGAACTCATTTAAAATTCTTTTGTAACAGCTCTCGCTGTCCACTTTGGAAAGCCCGGGAACAATAATAAATCATACATGGGATGGTTTTAAAATCTTTGCAGACCGTGTTTATTCCAACTTTTCTAAGCATAAATGAATTTAAAACTATTAATACTAATAATTACATGGTATAACAATAACGAGTAATATTAATGATAGTAGATATAGTAGTTATAGCAGTTTATAGTAGTAAGTAATAGTAGTAATAGTCGTAATTTTAATGCGATACTAATAAAAAAGGATAATGGGCATTCCAGAACAGGTATACGGAAAGTGCCGCCCAAAACGGATTTTTTCACAGCAAAATATACTCTCCAAAATGGTGCCACTTTTGACAAAATACTGTCTAAAAGGGTGCCTTTTCAGTGTTTTGGAGCAGAACTGTGCGAAAATGTGGATTTTTACCCAAAATTAGTCTCTAAATGGGTCACATTTTTTCCGAGACCACTCTCTAATCGGGTAGGTATCCAATTTTTTTCAGGCAGCGTCCCTCATCCAAAAACACTCTAGTACCCCCCGGCCGTGTCAGACACCACTTGTTCGTCATTTCGGTCATTTCTTTGTAACATCAAGTTGGTTTCGTAAAATGTAACAATGGTACATTTTTCGCATGTGCATTCGACGAACTGTAACAAGTACTAAAATGTAACAACTCATTACACTTTAGGAGAGGCTTAGCAATGTAAAATGTTACAATGAAGTAAAATGTACCAGTTGTTAAATTTTACGAAATTGTTACATTATACGGCGTATCTGTGCGCACAGTGCTGACTTTTTTCTCAGGTTGCCAAACAATCTGTGATTGCATCAGCGACCTACCTGTACGTCGCTAATTCGAGCACTGCAAATGAAAGGTAATCTGTGGTTAGGAGTGGTTGTTTACCGTTTAAGGCATGCATTCAGAAGTTTCACTCATTCGGAATTCAGGAGGCATACACAATTTTGTACTGAAGTGTTATTTGATGAAACATGAAACGACCAAACACATGATTTGGAACTGCCACAACTATGTTACATTTATGATTTGTTTTTCTTTTGTAGGTGAAAAGGGAAAATCAAGTGTTAACATCGCATTCACATGAGATTCAGGAAGGGCCGAGAACTGAGAAGGCATTACTTACATGTAAGGTTTTATGCTTGAACAGTATTATGTTGAACGGGGAGACCGAAAGAAAATCTTCTAGATTACATCATTATCTTTCATGAAAATTTAATTCAGACATCACAAATTTGGTTTTTTGCTCCATGCAACTATTATCTGAAAAAAATATTTATCACTCTTCAGTTCAGTACCGTTGATAAAAAAGGATGAACTGCCCAGAAATCGAAAAATAACTTTATTTCACTGAAACCAAAGTTCAGCCTTGGAAATATAGGCATACCTGCCAGTTATTGAGCCAATTTCTATCAATTTTTATGGACTGAAATGCGCTTGTTTTTTGACTTAACCATTATACAGCAATTCTGAATTGGAAACGTGAGACAAAAAATATGTCTAAGTTCAAGCGTCTTTTTTGAAAAGTCAATTCATGCCTCACGATCCCCAGAAAAGTTTCCGAAATACTTAATTCTCACTTGAGTAGAAGTGCAAAGTCTTTTAGAATATACAGAACTGCTACTTATTGAGTTAGTCTACGCTGCACTTATACAGCCGATTTCATAAGGGTGGTTTTAAGTTAAACCTGGTTTAAACTGGAAATAAACCAGGTTTAAAGATAATCGGCATTTGATGAAGGTGGTTTAACTTTTGGACCATTGGTCTAGTAAAACCTGGTTTAACTCAAGTTTAGACCTGGTCTCAGTCAATTTTCATCTCACCAATGAAGTCCATATTCCTTAGTCTTGTATTAAGATTTTAAACCAGGTTTAATTTTAAAATTGCTCAGACCCAGGTTTAACTGTTAAATATGCAAGACTTGCATAATATAGGTGCTACTGAATGATGCTGCGGTGTACATATACGACGCAATTTTAGAGTCAGAATGGACTACATTCAATATTCAGTTTAACGACGACACAGGATCAAACATAGCAGGGGTATATCCAGGAGTCTTAAAGGGGAGGGGTATTGGTCAAGGATTTTTAAATGAAATGGACAGATCCAACAATTTGAAACTTACAGATTTGATATCATTAATATCAAGGGAAAAAGGGGGTCCCGACCTCTTGGGCCTCTTGCATCCACCTTTTCTTAGACAGTAAGTGTTGGAGGGTGTACTTCGGATTCCTCAGAATACGACTGGTCGAGCAGGGCGTCATCGTCGTAAGCGCTACGGGTTTGAGTGAAGATAGCACCTTCTTATTCTGCTGGTCCCCAATTTAATGTTGCCTAGAAGTGGTCCTGCCTCCTCCCCTTTGGCCTCAAAAATAGACACTAAAATAAATTTGGACATTTATCCTGTTGGGGCTACCCGTGAGCATTTACTTGAACGTGTGTACATGCGTTGGACTCAAACATTACATTTTTCTCCTGAGACAAGCTTATAGACCTTCTTCGCAAATGTCTTATATGATTCCACTGCATACTCACATGATCAAGGTTTCGTTGACGCACTTCAATAGTTTCTCTGATGGGTTAATCCAGATAGACACATCATTGTGGTTTGAATACTTTAAACCTTGTTTTACTAAACCCGGTCTATGGATTAAGAAAACCAGGTTTCCGGACTTTTAAACCACGTTGATGAAATGCAAGTTGGGTCTAAAATTAGACCAGGCTTAGGCAGATCTGGTTTAAGATTTAAACTTGTTTTTGTTAACCACCTTGATGAAATCGGCCGATAATGTTAAGCTAAACTTTTACACAGCAATGCTGACGCGGGAGAGCAATACCAAACATTTCGTTTAAGTTTTGCTTAGCTTTCATAAAATTGACATCTGGTCTAAGTACTGGAGAGGCAACAGTCTCTAAAATGGAAAAGACATTCAGAAAAAAAACTGGATCACAGGTGAAGTTTTCTTCAATAATTGTGCTTCCATGAGAGTTCACTCCTCCTGGCCTGCTTTAGGGAAACCAGATGCCATGTTCAAGATGCATAATCTCCACACTTTGAAAGAGATGGGATTTGGTGCATTTTTTCACGGCAGTAGCATTCGGTTGACTTACAGATTTCAGCATGTTTTACGGTTCGTTTTAGTTCTATTTTGTCTTAAACTGTAACAGTCTGTTTAATGAATATGTTTAGTATGATATCATTACTCTTTCTCTTTTAGCGATTGAAGGTGAAGGCATGTCATATGAAGTGATAGAGTTTGAACATCCTTTGATGATGAAACTTGCCAAAGATGAACTTGTCACAGGTTCTTTGTACTTGCTTCCGAAAACGATTAGTGTGGTAGTATTCAAACCCGCGAAAATCGAAACTCCCGTGACAGTTAAAGTAAACGTGAACAGCATTTTACGAGAGATGGGTGTAACAAGTTGTGACGAAGCCGGCTTTTTCATTCTACGCAAATCAAACGGACAAGTGGATGACATCACCAATGAAAGCAATCCTCGACTGGAGGGCGAAGAGCTTGTTTTCTCTTGTCATCATTTCTCCTTTCTTAAGATCGGGTTTAGCAAAATCAAGAGATGCATCGACAAAATATGCGAACTGTGGTCGGGGACATTCGTTGCGTACCTTTGTCCTTCGGCAACCCAAAACGGAAATTGTTTGGATCTAGCCCTAGTGTGTCACACACCATATGGCGAAAGGCTTGATCATCCAGGTCATCTTCCATATCTAAAGGAATTGCACCATGGTTGGAAAATCAAAATTAACTTCTATTGGTCCACAGCGGAAGGTCAGAGAGATCAAGCATTGTTCCCGGTAAAGGATGTTAAAATGAATTTATGGCAGACAGGCGGCGAACGTATTGCAAGAAAATCTAGTCGAACGTCTGTAGACGGTTCTTCAGTCACTGTTGAGGTGTGGTCATGGCAAGAAAATGAGGAAGATGGCGAATGCATTTTAAGTGACAACGTAGAGGCAAGTAGATGCTTAAGTCATGTCCATCAAAATGTTATAGTGAGGTGCTTCGTGGTTTTTCCCGAAGCTGCTGTCTAAAGATCAAAATGCACATGTTTTGACACACGTGCATGTCTTTATGTATATAAGTATATATATATATATATATATATATACAACAAGAGAACTATAAGTATATATATATATATACTAAGAGAACAATAGATATATATATATATATATATATATGCACACACCAAGAGAACTCTATATATATATATTTATGTATATCATTGAAGACACGAGTTTGATCTGTTTTTTCTGGTTTAATTCCAGTTCTTTCAAACTCTCTAGAGATCTTGGGCCCGTTACAACAAAACTGACTTAGTTAAGATATATCTTAAATTTTGGTAAACTTTAAACTACAAGTTAAATTTGTCTCAAAACCAACTGATGAAAGAGATCTGAAATTTGACTTAAGTGTTTGACACAAGTTATGTCTTAACTGTGTCTAACTTGCCGAATGTGGAAGTTTCAATCTTTGGAAGTTAAGACAAATCTTAAAACTTAAGTCAAAAATGAACTTAAGTCAGTTTCTTGGAACAGGCCCCTTGTCTTAACATCACAACAGTGCAAAAAATCCAAACGTCATCAGTAGGGAACATAATTTAAAAAGCGATATTACGGGAAACATATCTCATCTTTATGTTACTATTAACAACTAGTTCAAAGTCACACACACATCAGAAATGACAAATGTAATATAAGAATTGAAGTTGGCATACACAACTGTGTGCAGCTGATAGGTTGTCCAGAACATATTCCGCCTGTGATATTCCAAACTCACCAGCGATCGACGAGTCAGAGGTCGGTAAAGAAAGAGAATGCTATGAACGTAGCGTAGCACTCCGTGTACCTGCATCAGATCACCGTCTCGACGAGATCAGGGTCCAGCTAAAGACAGACGATCAGCTCAAAACTGTTATCCATTATGTCATACATGAATGGCACACCTGTGATCTAATTGGACCACTCAAGAACTATGACTGTGAACTCGCCAGCTAGCAAGCTGTATGAAGACTATCGTCAAAATACAGCTAGGTACCACTTAGCCTTGGAACAAAGCCCTATACTAAATATACAGCTTTGTACCGATGTGGGTAAAAAAGTGGTAAGATAAAATCTGACACAAAAAATTAGTGCCATTGTAAACTACAGTTTTCCCTGAGTAAACTAAATTATTTAACGGTGTTGGAAAAATGGCGGTTTACCGTTATTCTGCCTCTAAAGTTTTGGAGTGATCTTTAGCGACGGCTTTCGGCGCTATGAAATATTGCGTCACCTATTGTCCGGTGTCTTTTTTGCCGATTCTTCAATCAACTGTCCTTCTTTCACGAGGTTGCGTACACGTCATGACAAATTATTGGAACTGGTTTTACTTCATTATAAGTTTTTAGAATTTTGATACAGAATTTCAGAAGAAATTTTGCTGCTGCCAAGCTATCATCATCTCACGAAAGATGTGGCAGAAAATTAGGAAATGGCGTGTGCGCGTGACACGAGCGTACTGTTTTCAAAACGACGGCATCCTTTTCATTGTTTGAAAAAGCCGCGAGTTACGCAAGAAAATGACGTTCATCGCATTGTTTTTCACTTAAACGGCTTTAACGGGCAGGATGAGTTTCGGTTTATTCCCAGATTTTGCATGCACCCCGTCCGGTCTTTAGCTTTACATGTTGATACAAGTTTCACGGCGAGGTGATGAGCAGAACTATCCTGGTTGTATGCAAGTTCGAGATCTAGCTGTATGAAGGATGTCGTCAAAATACAGCCAGGTACCACTGTGTGTATTTCTTCCGTAGACACCGAAACTGCGCACAGCCAGGGTAGTTCTGTTCGTCACCTCACCGTGAAACTTGTATCTGCATGTAAAGCTAAAGTCCGGACTGGGTGCATGCAAAATCTGGGAATCAATCGACACTCACTTTGCCTGTTACAGCTGTTTAAGTGAAAAACCATGCAATGAATGTCATTTTCTTGCGCAACTCTCCGCCTTTTCCAAGAATCAAATATAGAATATAAGGAATGGATCAACTGATATTTTCGGATGTAATAACGTCCTTTGTCAACAGAAACAGAAATAAAGTAAAATTAAACACTGTATGACAATTGAAATTTAAGATATGGTGTAATTAATATGATACATTTTTGCGTAAAACATTCAATGATGTAATTTAAGAAGTTTTTACGTTCATTAAATTTTTATTTCTGTTTCTGTTTCTGTTGACAAAGGACATTATTACATCCGGAAATTTCAGTTGATCCATTCTTCTTGTTTTGTTTACCTATTTATATTCTACATTCCGTAAAACAATAGTATCCTTGGGAGGATCTGGATCGCCTTATTTAGTTTCAGATTTATTTTCTACGTTGTTTAACAATGACAAATAACGTAGAAAATATATCTGAAACTAAATAAGGCGATCGAGATCCTCCCAAGGATACTATTGTTTCATGAAATGAAGAATATAAATCGGTGAATAAAACAAAAAGAATGGATCAACTGAAATTTGAAATTTTCGGATGTAATAAGTTCCTTTGTCAACAAAAACAGAAATAAAGTAAAATCAAACACAAAATGAAAATTGACATATAAGATATGGTGTAATGTAAATGATACATTTTTGCGTAAAAAATTCAATGACATGACGTATTTTAAGAAGTTTTTATGTTCAATCTATGATGTTCTATTGTATTAAGTTTGTCTATCCAATATTGTTCTCTTTTGAGTCTGTGAGGGGTACTGGGGTGTTGGAGTTTTTTATTATTTGTACAGAAAGATCTTGAATATTATGGTTTTTGGAATTGAAGTGATTACCTATAGTATCAGAAATGTTTTTATGTATTATTTTAAATCTATGATTACGAAACCAAGTTTGTAGATTATGTTGAGCTTGTCCTACGTATTGGATAGAACATTTTTTACAAGTTATATGGTAAATAATATTGTTGGTGGTGCAATCAGAATAATGTTTTCTTTCAAAGTTTTCATTGGTTTGGGAAGACTGGAAAAAAGTGCTATCGTTGATGAAGTTACACATTTTACATCTAGTTTTGTTACATTGTGTGTTGTCAATAGGTTTGTCAGTTTGGTGTGTATTGTCGACATTAGCTTTCTCCAAGAAGTTATAGGTGGATGAGGAGGTAGGTTTTTCATTTGAGGGGAAATATGCAGAGGTAGAAAGATGTTTTTTGTAGACGTGGCTAATTCCGTTTAAACATGGATTGAACATAGTTATGAATGGTATTCTATTAGTAGTATTTGCTTTAGTTTTAGTTCTTAAAGATTCATTTCGTGTAATTGAGCGGACTTGGTCAAACTGTTTGTGTATAAGATGTAAGGGGAAATGACGTTGAATTAGATAGTACTTGAGTTCTTTTAAACGGTTATTAAAGGAAGTTTCTTCTGAACAAATGCGTCGAATTCTTAGGGCAAGGCCATACGGAAGGCTTTTCTTGCAATGAAAGGGATGACACGAGTGATATGAAAAACACCAGTATCTGTCATATTACTCGTGTCATCGCTTTCATTGCAAGAAAAGCCTTGAAGATCGACCGTGCTCACGCGTTAGCGTACATTCCTTTCAGTACAAACAAAAAGTCTACCGTCTCGCGGTAGACTACTACTCCAGAGACATTGAGGTTGTCCTTATGATGAGCAGTGTGGATACTTCAGAGACTATTAAGAAGCTGAATTAAGTCTTCAGTCGTCATGGCATCCCTGACATACTCTTTTCCGACAATGGTATTCAATTTGCGTCCGCAGACTTTAAAGACTGTCAGGTTATGAGGTTTCGAAAATGTCAATTCGTCGCTGAAATACCCACAATCCAATGGGGAGGCTGAGCGTACAGTTCAAACCATCAAGGATATGTTGCAAAAATGCAATGGTGAATATCTTGCTCTAATGACATACAGAATTACCCCGCTCCATAATGGGTTTTCGCCAAGGCAATTTACTGAGTATGGGGAAAAGTTTGAGAACCAGAGTTGCATGTCATACCCGATCTTCTACAACCATCCATTCCGGATACCGACACTGTCTATCAGTAGACAAAAGACTGAATACCGTTTGTAAGATATCGAATGACTACAACCGTAGGCACAAGGTTACTGAACCAGAGGACATTGATGTAGGGTCTCGCGTACATATTCCTGATTCGTCAGATGATGGTCAATTTGTTGGAACTCACGAGCCTCGTTCTTTACTTGTGGGCACATATAGTTGTACTATTGATCGAAATACATCCTTCGTTAAGAAGTTACCACCAGAGATGCCACTGAGTGTAGTAGAGCCAAAAACTGCTAAGTTGCCAACCTTCAGTCAAAACTTTTGATAGTTCCAGTGATAGTACGCCCATATTTAGGAGAAGTAGTCGACAGGAGCGTAAGGCCCGGAGATACACCGAAAAGTGTTGAATGACCCTAGTTATAGTGTTTAAAAGACTTAACATAGTATTTATACGGACTCTAGTCTACATGTAGTAGATATTTCACATTCCTCTTAGATTTAGTGTGTAGAAAGAAGTCTTTCTTTAAGCGGTAGATGTCGTGAAGCGTCATCTACATGTATTGTGTTATAAGGTATTGATTAAGCTATCCGATTGGTGTATGTTTTGATTAAACTAGTTGTGTTGTTTGAATAGTTGTCGTTACTAGGCTTGCTACATGTGTTACTCGCAGCTGTTTGAATGAAACGGTGATTCTCGTGGTGACATTTACATGTACCGGTGTTACCGTTCAAAATAGTCTTTCAAGTGGTTTTCGAGAGCTGTACGTGTATCATATTGTCTCAAAATTAAAATATGGTCGATCATTTTTTGAAATGCAATGATCCGAAGTAGCCAGATTTTGTCTTCGGGATATTCAATACTTGAAACATTTTTAACTTTATCTATATGTATTTCTTAAATTAGTAAGTGCGCTACCTACTCTTGACCAATAAAATGTTGAATCAGCAACAAATTTGTCTCCAGAATCACATTCTGTTTTCTATTCTGGTGCTTTATTCATGTCATTGAATCACCCCTGTTTTTTCAGATTCTTGGTGTGACATCTTCTAATTTGGATAATCATGGCAGGGATGCATGTGCGTATACCACTAGCTTTGAGTTTTCATAAAACATACCATAGTTGTGAACTTTAATACGTTTATAAAAGTGACTTTCAGTGCCCAACAATAAGCAACGAAAGACTGGATTATTTTGTTCAACTGGGTAACTAAAACATTTGACACATTTCATAATTTCAGTGTCCGGGCACTATTCTGTCGAAGTGGACCTAGAAACTATTTTTGACTTTCCGTTCTACATCAGAGGAACTCAGGTTCAATGTTTGATATTCTTACCTTGAGCGTGTTATGGTTTTTGCATTCTCGTGTCTAATCCAACTTTGTACCTTGCACGAGGTACAGACTCCAGAAGAAGGGTTCTTGTCAAAGCCTAGAATTTCGAGCTTAGACTCGAACCTCTTGTTTTAATGCATGGGCCTTCAACTGCATAATATTGTAGTATGAATGAGTCATCTACATAAACCAGAATGTACTTGACTCGAGTACAGAATAACCGACAGTTTTCTGGAGTTCGTACACTATAATTCTATGTTTGATAGCGAGTACTCGAATTAGACCTAGGGCCCAGGAGTTTTTACGTTTGTTAAAAGAACAATTTACCCTGTTTTGATAATTCCAACTAATCCTCGTTATGGCACCTGCTCATGCATCACTGGCGTTCACCTTCCAAATTAAATTCAGGAATCAACGCAAGAGTTAAATTCCTTATGTCACAGATTGGACAATATGGTCATTGGTAGGTGGTCTTTTCCCTCAGTTGCCGTGTAATTCGTCTAAAAGCATAAGTTACACTTCACCATTTAGCAGACGTTGGAAGGAGTTTTTAAATTTCCCTACAAACTGTTTTGGGTTGTCCAGGCTGCACAGCGTTATTTGTATTGAGAGAACTGGACAGAAAAGTCAATTTTAGTGTTTGTTAATGAGCCAAAACTGGCTTCAGTATCCATTTAATTAAGACGTACCCTTAGTAATAAGACGTACCCTTAGTTATCATGCTGTTGAATTGCAATACTTTTCCAAGCATTGATTCGAACGTTTGTGAAATTGTAATGGAAAAGTCGTGTATTGAAACTCAAATTTGTTTCCGTTTCAGGTATTAAAAAACTCTCGTTATCCAAATGTCGTTGAAATTTTCCTCATGAAATGATAAATGATTCGGAGATGAATTATTTAAACCGCGGTAAAAATATCATCGGTGTTTTAGTTAAACGAATGTTTACATTTACCTTGTTCACCTAGGTGTAAATAATTCATACATAAGTGAGAATGAATCTGTCATGAAAATTTGTTTCCTGTCTGAAGTAAATAGATTGTATCCGGTTGGAAATAATTTCAATCCTAGTGTGAAAAAGTTTCTACCAAGATGGGAAGAGTTTACACCTAGGTAAGAATGGATTGGCCGAGGTGGAAATATTTTCGATGCTGGTGTAAATAATTTCAAACAATGTGGAAAAAAATTCCACCTTGGTGGGATATATTTCCACCCAGGCACAAGGATGTGAAATCAGTGATAACATATTCCACCTAGTATGTTGATGTATTTTCCACCCTGGTGGAAAATTTTTCAACCCAGGTACAAACCTGTTCTCACCATACACATACTTCATGAGGTTGAAAAACTTGACACCCGAATTCTTTGAAATGGATTGACCTTATCCAATAAGAAAACTAAGGTGTTGTCAGACTTGTTCATAAATTTGAGCGTTGGTCGATTCCCTTCCCTCATCAGAATTTGGAATAATTTCTCTTAATCGGGGCTCCTAAAACACATTGGTCGAATGTCACTAGGTTAGAAATGGCGTCTAGTTCAGCGTTGTTGGTTCCATTCATGAAGTTTACTCCTCCAGTAGTTTACGGCAAAAATATGAAACACCAAGTCTTACAGACGGCCAAAAATTGAATCTTGACGATCGAGTTTCCAGAACACACTGATTTCGTCTAACTCAGCTCCAAGCAGATGTAAAATAAAAAACTACAGCAGTGTTTATGTAGGGTATTTGACGGGCAAGTACTCCAGCAATTCCCAATTTCTTGAAATTATAAATCCATGTTGTACAGAGCTTATTCCACCAAAATTCATTTCGCTGCTTGGTTATGGAGCGTCCATATGAAAGCATTATGTCTGAATTGTAGCGCTTGCGTCATTGTTCACATTGCTTAAAGACTGCATTTGCGCAGTGCTTGTTTTTTCAGATCAACAATTTGCTCTCGCCACATTCGAAAAGCTGCCAATTGAATGTGAAAAATATTAGCAAACTACTGATGGGTCGTTGCTTGTGAAGGCTATCTCCATTAATAAAATACTGCGTGAAAAGCTGACAATTCCAACGCAATTATAGAAATCAAACTGCTTCAGTTCATCCCATCGGCTGACATGCCAGAGTTCATTCGGACCTCTGGTACAATATTGCCTTCTTTGGAGACGTCTTTGTCTTCTTAGTTCGACACCTCCTGCGTCTAGGCGCTTAACACCACTCACGCAATTTCGCAATTACCGATGACTTGGTGCACCTTCTGAAAGATTGGTGTTTGCAGCTACCAAGTAATGACCCTTTCAGATGATTCTTTGAGTTAGTCTCTGAGTGCCTCCACCCTCGGCCAAGTCTATCTAAACCTCGTTTCAACTGAACACGGTTAAGATTTTAATCGTGACAAAAACACAATATTTCATATGTTTCCCTGTACTTGAACCCCAGATGAAAGTAATGCACAGCCAAATTGTCTCTGTTTAAATCTCCAAAAAGTAGAGAAGGCGCCTACGCTGCAATTTAATCGCAGATGTGTTGATAGAAAGGGCTGGCACAGTTGACCTTCTCCTAAAAACAATTAGTCCAAGCATAACAAATATGAAAATAGGTGCCCAGATAAATTAAATATCGGCCCGGGCTGCAATTTCTAGCCGGGTATGAGTAATTTACACATAGGTTAAAATAGTTTCTACCCGGGTGCAAACTATTTTCATGTTGGTCAAAATAATTTCCAACCTGATGGATATTACTTTTAGATAAAGCTTTTAAAAACTGACAATGAAAACATTTCCACCCAGTTGAATTCATTTTCACATAGGCGTAAATTATGAAACAAGAAAAACAAAAGTTTAACTATAATGGCTGTGATAATATTTCGGCAACCGTGTCATCATGAAGTTTCACTTTTATTCAAGCGTACAGTAGAATTGCTTTGTCTTTTAAACAATCACATCTTCTTGCACTCCCACGGTCTGTTTGCCAATAGGACATCAATATTTTGGACAAAATTTACTTGACACCTCCAAAAATTAATGGTTACACCCCTGGTGGCGGTGATGATGGTAGCAGTTTTATTAGTAAAAATATTACAGCCAGTGTTGATAGTAGTTATGACAAAAAGGGGTAGTCAGTTTGAAATGAGTACTTATATTTGTAGGGGCACCCCTAGAGTTGATGTTGGCTCGTGACACGTGCAGGGATGACATTTCCAAGTACTTCTTGGACAAATTAACTAGTGCATTCTCATCTGTAGCAAGGATAACGTGGTCTAATGATTTGTGTGGCACAGGGTTCCGCGTTGGAACGCGCTACCTTATGACTAATTACCACGTGGTTAAGGAGGTGGCTGCTGATGTTCCAGGTAAATCATTCTTGTCAACATAAGCACATGTAAAAGAATTCTCCCAGACCCTGAGAGCTTGTCGTATCTTAGGGGACCTGTATTCCACAGTTCGATTTGTCATGAGCATGAGAATTAATGACTAAGAGATTACGCTAAAAAGAATGGTGTGCTGTACTTTACCTCGTTTCAGACGCTCATATTGAGAAAAACTTTGTTCCGGTTCCGTGGAGAATTAGCCACTATTTTAACATGAATTAAAGTAGTAAGGATTCTATACTACTTTCGCAAGGGGACCTAATGGAATTGTATTTCCAAATTTGAAGTTCAAGAGTTATTTATTTTTTTTCTTGTTCAAGTGTTTTTGTGTTTGAGTACAGAAAGTAAGGGAGAAAGGACCATTCACCCAGACAATTACTCCTGACTATTCTCGTCATATTTTCAAAAGCAGTTGATAACAATAACATGGTGTACAGGCTTTCCCAAATTTATAAGTCAGGTTTACTTTGTGTTTTTCAATTTTATAACAACAGGGATTATGACTTTGAGGTAAATTGTTTAAAGGCAAAGATGTTTAATGCTAATTGTTGTTGAGTGCGAGTACATAATATATGAAACAGAGAGCTATAGTTATGAAACAGTTAGTCATAGAATAAGTATTGGGAGACCTTATAAACTGTAGCAAAACATCAGATCTGTTTTACTTAAAAGAATATATTCGTTTAAGACACTTGATCAAATTGGTTTGATATGAGGCAATAAATATTGAACATCTTTGCAATGATAAATCACATATGCTGTACTTTGCACCAAATTACAACAAGGACACGTATCGAAAGTAACACACTTCATCTTGAACAACATAATTATTATAACTCTATTATGTAACAATACACTTTAATAACATGATCTGTGGAAAATGCAAAATTCATGGAAGAAATATTTTGTTTTTTTGTTCTCGAAAAAGGTGTAACATGTAATAGTAATTATCAAATTTATCGCACCAGTTTTGCAAATGGGTTTTTAATATATACTTTTTTGAAATGCACATAAATATTATTGATATACCCTATTAGTTTAAGTTTGCTCCTGTCAATTTTTTGGATTAAAATCTAAACGATAGTATTGTATTTAAATGTCAAACATACCATTTATTTCTCAACTTGAGCACCTCCCAAGATAGTTGTTTTTTCATCGTCTAGGAAGCAAATAATAATCCACAGCGATAAACATCTTCATTAAACGAAGATTTGCTATTTATATTAGTTCTCCATTTTGCACAATAAAATGATCCTCTATGGTACATTTTTAAAAAGGTTTGTTCAGCTGTGCGCTATCACAGTTACCTTCCTTATAAAAGTTATATTATATCGCTGTTTTCAGCTTGTTAACTTCAAAATTGCATGACCATATCAAGTCTCCTCCAAAATTTCCAAGAACGTTTGTAGGAAAAAAAGGTCCAAGTCCCTTGCTCGGGATACTGGAGTTTCATAATCCAGTCCGCTGAAAGGCATTCCTTCACCAAATTAATAAATATAACTCTTAATTCACCGTCCTAAGATAATACCATGGTAACCCTTTTTACCTTTGGAGATTTCCCCTGCCCATATGTCCCTTATTTATTTTTTGCAAAGTCATTTGGCAGGACAAGGACAGATATCACATGGTTGAGCTTTATTAAACCCATTGTTTTAGTTAAATATTCTACCTTTTTGTAACTAGTTTTCTTGATTTCAAAATATCGTGGGTTTCCTTGAGTTTTACTATTTTTTTTCTTCAACGGTCTCCCTTTTCGAACCTTTTCTTAACTACCAAAATATATACCCAGGCACAGGATGTTTTTATATGGCTAATAATATCATTCAAATTTTGCGCAGCAGGACAATGGCCAAAATACATTCCCTCGCATGTTTACTTGTTTAAAGTAAGACCAGCTATGGCGCCAACCGCTTCAAGACTTAAAGTCCTTCTTTACCTGCTTTGCTTTTAAAACTTCATGAGTTTCATTTTCCATTAAAATGGATTACTGTACTGTTAACGTTTTATTCTTTGGAGGGTTAAATAGACCACAGAAACTCACATCCTCACTCTCTTTCTTGGAATACAATGTGTGGCATGTTGACTGACTTGTAAACAATAGCAAACGACGACCGAAGTTAACACATCCAGTACGGAAATTGCCGGTTTGTAAAGTCACGATGTCGATAACGCCGTCCATCCGTAATTCATTGGTAATTTCCGTACCGTCCTTGACCTCGAGCGGTCCAAGATAAAAGAGTGTGTGGGCTTTTTGTGAACATTTTTGTTCCTTGACTGCAAATTTCTTATGAAGTCGCCGGAACAGGACACCGTGAATGGAATTGAAAGAAAGAACAATTGACAATGGTTTGTTGAAACCTTGTTTTGTGTAATTTTATTGAGTTTTATGTTAGCTATGGAGGGCTGAAGTGAAGCACCCGTGGAATTTCTTGTCGGGAGTGTCATACCTTGTAGTATTTCATGTAGTGTATTGGGGACGAGCAGAAGCTGAGGACGCCTGTGATTGCACCGACAAATACACGCTTTGAAAATAAGACGCATAATTTCCATAAAAATGAAATTTTAATTAAGTGAAATTTTGTCTCCTGTTCTCTCACTTGTAAATCACCGATCTCCAATTTGAATGCGGGTATCGTGTCGTCGGGATCCTTTGACTTGAGCATTATAGTCAGTTACTAGTGGTAACCTACTTTAGCAGACGATATTTTCCCGGTCGAAGCTTAGCGTGATAAAATGTGTAGTAAGCTATAATAGTTGCTAAACCTTAATTTATAGATTCACTTTATTTCTATTTTGTTTAAATTTTCAATTACTTTTGAGTGTAAGCATTATGTGAAAAAAATAGCTCGGCTTTTCTTCAAAGGTCACTGTTCTGGCGCAGTGTCAGCGAACAATCGAGAGAAACACAGGTGATTCTAAGTACAGCCTAATTCTTTTATTCGTGTGCCGTCAGTACATAGACAAACCCGTAAATTGAAATAAACAAAACCCTGAGTCACTACTACGAAATATAATACAAGCACAGGTAGTGACAATATATACAAAACCGTTATTTACATCAACGAAGAAAATGTACAAGTAACGAAATGGCTACATCAGATAAACTGAATCTTATATGAAAATACTATATACAAAAACGAACCTAATTCATACACAATTCTGCCGTGAGACCGTGACGCAAACTAGATATCAAGTCACGCTAAACTTTTACAATAATATGAGCTAGAAACAGACTGGTTTGTGAATTGCAATCTCAAGGTCGCAGCGAACAACGCCCAAACCCTCGACACGAACCACGAAGGACGAAATACGGCAAAGTAAATAAAGCGAAAATACTGAAACTACACGGGACACGAGAGAATGCATTGCACAAACCAGAATATAACGATAAGCAAAAGAACACTACTTACATCATGAAAACCCTGCAATCTCGACGACGAAACCAATGAGATGCATACACTGCACACAGATACGAAATACGAATGAATGGAACTGGCGGGTAAAACGCTTTTAAATGTCAGTACCACGTGACAAGTTCACAATCTGGGGGGTACTTGAAAATGAGTACAACAGGAACAATACCTAATATACACAGGCAATATGAATGATTGCGTCTGCAGTAACATTACTCCCCCCGAGAAAGCGGAGAAAACTTCGCTGACCAAACACAATCAGATACTGCAGACACAATCAAAGAGGACAACCGAACAAAATACACGTGGAATCACAGTTACTAATCTTCAGAGCAAATCAAAAGAACCAATTTATTTACAGGGCGCCAAAAGGTTGACGTCAATGTCTTAACATGACAGCTCCTTACGAGACCATTTTGATCAGTCACTAAGTCTGTCACACGACCCATCTTCCAGTCACACCGGGAAAGGCCTTCCTCCTTGATGAGTACAACATCATTCACTTTCATATTGCGACTTGGAACTTGCCACTTTCGACGACATTGCAATGTAGCCAAATACTCTTTTCTCCATCTTGTCCAAAAGAGATTCGCCAAGTATTGGGCGCGCCTCCAACGCTTACGTGAATAAACGTCTTCTCGCTGAAACTTTCCAGGTGGAGGGAGCAATATCCGTGTCTTAAAAGTAAGAATGTTGCTCGGTGATAACGGATCCAAATCGTCGGGGTCACTGGATACAGTTGTGAGGGGTCTTGAATTCACTATGGCCTCCGCCTCACACAATACTGTATGCAGAACGTCATCATCTAAGCGATCACATTCGCGCAATGTGGATGATAACACTTTCCGAACAGTGCGAATTTGACGTTCCCAAAGACCACCGAAGTTACTAGCAGTTGGCGGGTTGAACGACCAGTCAATATTTTCTGTCAACATGTACTTCTGAATACGTTCCTGGTCCATTTCATCTATGGCTGCTCGTAACTCACGATCGGCTCCCACGAAGTTCGTTCCGTTGTCACTGAAGATGGTATGAACTGGCCCTCGTCTGGCCAAAAATCTGCGCAGAGCATTAATGAAACAGTCAGTCTCAAGGCTGTTAACCACTTCTAAATGTATGGCCCGGCTAGAAAAACAAGTAAACATGACACCATAACGCTTATACACCTTTCTACCTTCTTTAAATTGGAACGGACCGAACAAATCTGTGCCTGTGTACGTAAAAGGTGCTTCTGGAATAGTGCGTTCAATAGGCAAATTGGCCATCTTTTGCTCACATGCTTGACCACGTAGACGACGGCAAGTCACACATCTGTTAATAACTCTACAAACAGCAGCGTTGGCGGCAACAATCCAGAACTTCTCTCGTAAGGTTGAAAGAACATGATTCCGACCAGCGTGAGCCAAGCGCCCATGATAATGGCGAACAACAAGCGTTGTAACGTGACTCTGTCTAGGCAGTACGATGGGATGCTTCATACCATCCTCCAGCAAAGCTTTACCGAGACGACCGCCAACACGTAACAAACCTCTGTCCAAGAAAGGGTCCAGCGTGATCAGCAGTGTACTTTTCTTGGCTCTACCGTTACCTGAGAGCCTTTCAAAATCATCTCTGAAGTATTGTCTGTGAGTAAATTTCAACACATTGGCTTCCGCTTCATGCAACTCCTCAACCGCAAGTGGCGCTGACAACCAACTCTGGTCACCATCTCTTTTTCGTTGCACCAACCGTTTCTGAAATCTACTGAAGACAGCTACAGCTTTCTTTAACGGCAACCATTTAGAATAGTAATCAATCAATCGTTGCAAACCGCTAACACTTTCATTAAAACTCGTCGCTTTAACAAAAGTCGGAGAACCGGCAGCTTCATCACTAGGCACTGGAAACGCGCTTGGCTGAGGATAACAACAGTCACCAAACAAAAAGAAATTGGGACCATTAAACCAACTATTGTGACAGAGAAACTTCTCAGCATCTAAACCGCGTGACGCACAATCAGCTGGGTTAATTTCAGAACGCACATACCTCCACTGTGAAGGGTTGCTGAAGTGTAATATTTGCTGTACCCTGTTGGCGACAAAAACCGGGAACCTATTACTGCGACTGTGCACATAATACAGAACCGTCAGAGAATCTGTGTGGAAGACCGATTTTGCCGGGTCCAGGTCGAGTTCGTTGCACAGCATTCTCCCAATGTGCACGGACACTGTAGCGGCGGTGAGCTCCATCTTGGGAATCGTCATTTTTCTGAGAGGCGCGACCCTGGCTTTACCTAATAATAGAGAACAGTGAACAATACCATCATCATTGACAATACGTAAANTGAACAATACCATCATCATTAACAATACGTAAATAAGCACAACACCCGTAACCGTCACTGCTTGCATCCGAAAACACATGCAACTGCTGAAGAACGACGTTACTGAATTCTTGTGGGACGTAACAACGCCGAATGTTGACTTCCTCCATACGGGGTAATTCTGAAAGCCACTTCTGCCATCGTGCATGGTAAACTTCTGGAATCTCATCATCCCAATGTAGACCGTCTTCTTTACACAAGTCTTGCAACAGCTTCTTTGCTTGGAGCACAAATGGTGCTAAGAAACCGAGGGGGTCATAAAGCGAAGCAGTAGTGGATAAGATTGCTCTTCTGGTCATGTCCTTTGGTCTTATCTTTATGGAGAAACCAAGATAATCCGATGACATCTTCCATTGAATGCCCAAAGCACACTCTGTCGGCAAGCATTCGTAGTCCAAAGTTTTAGCTTGTAGTTCCTTGGACCTTTCTTCAAAAAGGATGGAGTCTAGTAGCGCACGACTGTTACTGGCGAATTTTTGCAAGTGGAACCCTCCACTCAAGCACGCTTTGCAAAGATCTTTCACCAACCGAATAGCCTGCTCGTCACTGTTAACAGNAAGCAGTAGTGGATAAGATTGCCCTTCTGGTCATGTCCTTTGGTCTTATCTTTATGGAGAAACCAAGATAATCCGATAACATCTTCCATTGAATGCCCAAAGCACGCTCTGTCGGCAAGCATTCGTAGTCCAAAGTTTTAGCTTGTAGTTCCTTGGACCTTTCTTCAACAGGGATGGAGTCTAGTAGCGCACGACTGTTACTGGCGAATTTTGTCAAGTGGAACCCTCCACTCAAGCACGCTTTGCAAAGATCTTTCACCAACCGAATAGCCTGCTCGTCACTGTTAACAGCCTTCAAGCTGTCGTCAACGTAAAAGTTTCGTTGGATCGTGGTTGCTACATCAGGATCGCAATTTTCGGCAGTTTTTCTGAGGGCGAAGTTAGACACACCAGGGGACGATGAAGCGCCGAAAAGATGTACCGTCATTCGGTAGTCCTCCAATCTGGTCTGTAAGTCACTGTCAGGCCACCAAACGAATCTTAGAAAATCTCGTTGGCATTCAGGTACCTTTACTTGGTAAAACATGGTCTCGATGTCTGCTGAAAACGCTATTTGTCCACCACGAAATCTTGTCAAAACACCGATGATTGAGTTGGTAAGATTTGGACCTTGAATCAACTGATCGTTTAGGGACGTGCCTTGAAACTTGGCTGCACAGTCGAACACCACCCTCAACTTTTTCTTCTGCGGATGATACACACCATGGTGCGGGAGGTACCAAGTAAAGCCTTTGCGACCTTGAACTTCCTTAGCTGGCACTTTCTCTGCATAACCCTTAGTTAAAAGTTTGTCGATAAATGTCTTGTACTCGTTGTAGTACAAACTGTCTCCCATCATCTTTTTTCTTTGGTATGATGCTCTGTGGACAGCTTGTGATCTATTGTAATTCATTACAAGATTCTGATTTCTGAAAGGAAGTGGGATCTCAAAGTGGCCGTCGACATTTTTCACGCATTGGTTGGCACGATCCATGAACTCCAAGTCCTCTCTAGAGTGGCCCTTCTTATTCGGGTGTGAGCCAGCGATACAGTCGAAGTCCATTGCAAGCGTGTCGATAACGTCTGCAGGATCCAGAAACGGAATTTCCTTCACAGAACAGGATTCAACAACTTGAATGCGATTACAGTACGTCATGTAGGCACCAAGAGGATTGTCGGAAATATGCACGACACCGTTGACTGTCCATCCGTGACGCAAGCGAACAGCAAATGGTAGGAACCACCTGTAACGGCTGGAGCGCAGAGGGGCAACTTGAACCTATAAGCAAACCAATATAAATATTTGGCATTAATGAAGGAATATTTTGAGCAACTTCACGAAGATAACTGACTTTTTCGAGAACCTCCGGCGTAGGGATATGACTAGAGTCCACTGGTATCTGCGCACGAGAGTAAGCTTTTTGGATCGTCACAGGATTATGGCCATTCATGTCAGTGACTTACAGATCTTTTATAACCGTAGTATTCACATAATTGCGCCCGTGCATGGTGTGGAGATCGAGGGCAACTTCGTGACATTTAGCATGTAAATCAGCTTTAAGACGATCTGTAATGAAACATCCACTGCTACCATTGTCGAAGAATGCGTATGTCAGTACCTCAGTATCATTACCTGTCTGTCTAACATGAACTGGAATAATTTCATGAAGTGTTTTCTGATTGCAATCATCAAACGANTCCTCCAATCTGGTCTGTAAGTCGCCGTCAGGCCACCAAACGAATCTTAGAAAATCTCGTTGGCATTCAGGTACCTTAGTATCATTACCTTTCTGTCTAACACGAACTGGAATAATTTCATGAAGTGTTTTCTGATTGCAATCATCAATCGAAGGGGTGTGGCAGGTACTTACTTGAGCTGTTTGAAGATCGTGTGAAGAGGAGTTGATCAACGACTTAGGTTGCGTACCTCGTGTGGGTGGTGTAGACACCTTGCGTTGCTGTCCCAAGACAACTGATAACGATGACGTCAGAGCATCAGAATCAAGGTCAGGGGTCCTTGGCGAATGTCTACCATATTCAAACTTGTTTGTATCGTTCGTCGCTGATCTCTGTACGTGAAGTGCAGTAGGGTGACTTTTAAAGCATTTTTCGCAAATGCCACGATTCGAACACCCTTTAGACACATGACCATAATGAAGGCAACCGAAACATAATTTCTTGTCCATTATAAACTTGCGTTTGTCATCCATAGACAACGGTCTAAACGAATCACAATCATTTAAGTGGTGGTCCAGTAAACAATAATGGCACACTGGTGACTTTCTTTCACGTGATGGCGTCGTTTCCGTGGTGGCAGCAAAACTGGTCTTTGAATAAGTCAGCTTGGGTGGTCTTGCCGCAGCTTCCTTCCCGAAAATAGGGTCGTTGGTAGTCTCCGCAGCCTTCTGAATGAAGCTTACAAGTCTGGCAAACGTGACATTTTTGCGTCGTCCATCGCTGTTCACAAAGTCGCGCCATTTGTTTTGCAGATACAATGGAAGTTTGTGAACAATTGCTTGAAGATTAGGTATGTGATTCAACACCGACAAGTATTCAATCTTCGACATGGCGTGCTCACATTGTTTTAGAAAGACTGAAAATCGCTTAATGCCACTGCAATCTTCAGGCTTAATTGTAGGCCATGAGTGGAGCTTATTCAAAAACGACGNTTCACAAAGTCGCGCCATTTGTTTTGCAGATACAATGGAAGTTTGTGAACAATTGCTTGAAGATTAGGTATGTGATTAACACCGACAAGTATTCAATCTTCGACATGGCGTGCTCACATTGTTTTAGAAAAACTGAAAATCGCTTAATGCCACTGCAATCTTCAGGCTTAATTGTAGGCCATGAGTGGAGCTTATTCAAAAACGACGAAGCAACCTTGTACGGGTCAGAGTATTCACGTTTCAAAGTGCGCCGTGCTTCTTTGTACCCATCTTCTGGATTCATGAAGAGACATCCGGCTACAAGTTCCTTTGCTTCGCCTCTTAAGTAAGAGTCCAAGTAGTATAAGCGCTCTGTGTCGGTTGAAGTCAGTGGTACAATCTGCGAATCGAATGCCATCTCGATTGTCAAAAAGGTCTTGATGTCTCCCGTAAATGTCATGAGATTTGGTGGCGGCAGACGTAATGTTGATAACATACGGGTCAATTCTTTATCGGAATTTTCAGGTTTAGAAGTAAGAGACGTAGGTGACATAACGTGAGCACCTGGAACGCTCTTCTGGGGTAAACTAAATGCTTTTGATTTGACGCATGACCCGGAGTCGTTGGTACTTGACGCAGCTTTCAGCACTGCCTCCTCGGCGTTTGCTTTGGCGATCCGGACATTCAGGGCAGACAACAAATGGTGACGTTTAGCTTCGATTTCGGCCTTTTTTAGCTCGGCCTCCATTTTTAACGACTCCTCCAATGCGGCCTTTTCAGCTGCCAAACCGGCGGTTGTCATGGCGGCTTTCAACCTGAGGGCGTGTGAACTTTCCGAGGATTTCTTAGAGCACGTTGACGAACGCCTAGAAGTCCCTCGCGAAGAAGCTTTAACTGAAACTTCGGATACTGAGTGAAGGTTTTGTTGAAGCGAATGTTCCGTTTCCATTACCCACTGGTGTACAGTATCACAAAATTCATGAAACACTTGAATCTGATCGTGGTACTTC
>NMRA01000019.1:1636689-1678855 GCA_002633005.1 Phoronis australis | reverse complement strand
GAGCACAATTTTTTGAAAAATTATCGTAATTTAACAACGGAAGTTCATAGCAATGCACCACAATTTTGTAGAAAGACTGTCATAGGCTAAAATTCGTCACAAAGCGTAAATTTTATGAATCCTAGCTTCCGATTTTACCCGTTTGGGAAACCGGCTTTCAACTACCGTAGGCTACAATAAGAATCCCCTCCCCGTGAAATGATTTTTTCTAAGCGTTTATTAGAGCCAATACAGTATACAGCTTTCCACCAAGGCTAGATGATACTACGACAATATTCTTTGATGCATTACTAACTGTTCTTGGCTAATATTATCATTTTATGGCCTGGTCATCCATTCAGCCAAAAGTAGTTCCAGAGGTGGTTTATCAGCCAATTATTCACGCATGCTGACTCACAATAGAAGCCTGATAAGAGTGAAGGTGGATAAATACGGTGTTCCTACAGTTTCTTGTTTTAGTGGATGTGTTCACGACATGACATTAAAAAAGTGATATTGGAACAAAGTTCACAGCGAAACTGATGCAGTAGGTCAGCAGTCTTTTGGGTACACAACAGCAATACACGCCCCCTTACAATCCACGCTGTAACGAGTTCTGTGAAAGAATCAACGATGTTCTAAAAACCATAGTGAAGGAGATATGTCAAGAATGGCAAAAGGACTGAGACCGGTATCTGCCAGCTGTCCTGTTTGCTTACCGGGAGGTCCCGCAATCAACCACAGGATTTTCACTCTTTCAGGTGCTATACGGCAGCACACTAAAAGGTCAATTTCAAATCCTGAGGGAATCCTGGACAGGAGAAGACAACAACGAATTCCGAAATACATACCAGCATTTCTTCGAGCTCAGGAACCGCTTAGAGGAGACCTGCAAGTTGGCTAGAAAAAGCTTGCATAATTCACAGGGTATTCACAAGCATTACTACGACAAGAAGGCCAGAGATAGGCAGTTTCAAGTGGGACCAAGAGTGTTGGTATTACTCCCCACAGACCACAATAATCTTAATCTTCATTGGAAGGGGCCTTACATAGTCAAAGAAAAAGTCAACTGTATGTACTACAGAATCAACATGAACGGCAACAGTAAAATCTTCCATGCCGATCTGTTGAAGGCGTATCACGAACACGAGGAAAACATAGCAGACAACAATCAAACGTCTTTCCAGATTACTTAAGTCGACTATCAGAGTCTGCAAGTCAAGGAGGACCTTGGAGACGGATACAGAGGCAGAGGATTTTGTGATAGAAAATTATAGAGTAATTTTCTCTTTGGCGGAGGTGTGTTGTCAAAATATCGACTGTCACTGTTTTTAGTTGTAATGTTATGTTTTGTTTGATTGAAATGGCCCCTGAGTTCAGTACAATGATGATATAATTTGTTTACTACAGTATAGTATGGAACTTTCAAGGAGACTCTAGCATGAAAGTGATTAACGCAGCCTGGAATATTCTAGAGACTGGTATACGTTTGTAGAATGATTGGGTGGATTCCGGAAAGTTCTCGAACATGCTTAAAAAGGTGAAAAGTTCTAGAACATCGCATTAGTCTATAAATACACAAGAATGGGATTGCATAAGTGAAGAGAAAAACAGTCCAGCAGGAGAAGTTAAGCACCTCAGCAGTCGGAGTAAAGCAGTTAAGCAGTTAAAGAGTAGCAGTGAAGAGAACCAGAAGTTACAGCGATAGCCAAAAGAGAGCCAGCCAGAAATCCATCACAAGTCAAGGCTTTCCAGCACTGGCTGGAGCCTATAGCAGACAATACGTCGGGCGTTTTGTTTGGGTAGGCTTGTGAATGTACAGTCGAGATTAATAAAGTTATTAACTCGAGCGAGTCTTCAGTCTGTCGTCGCACTAAAAACTATTAGCAAAGGTCTGTAAGAATCTGCGACCAGCCACTTACGTGGAAAAACGTGACACTTTTCTTTGAGCAGTCCTTCGCCAAAAAGCTTCCAGTAGAGACAGAGGTCACTGTCTAGGTTATGTATTGTGTTTTGACTGTGCTCATTCAGTCATAGCAGTAGTAAATACGAGTAACCCAGGTTTACTGTGCCGTATGTCAGTGATCATTATTAAAGTTTGCGAATATTGACCAACCCTTGGCTCACTTGGTTGTGGCTCACATATGTCTGCAGCATTTGTCGTACAAGTGGGTCGAGTTCATACCGCCTCAAACCCAAAGAACATTTGCAAAATGGGAAATCGAATTGGTTGTCATCATTTGGTGGGAAATTTAGAAATAATTAATTCTTCTTCAAAATTGAAAAAAAATCGCGAGTATTTGGCATGAAATGTGCTGATTTAGTTAACATTCGTTTCATATTAGCAAACTCAAACATCAAAAACTAGGAAAATGCATGGAGGAACTCTTTAAAATATAGCTGAAGGAAGACCTTTTTCAAAAATGCTTATTCAGCTGGGTTTCGCTGGATATCATCGAACTAGGATGAATTTGTAGCATATGCTATTTTGTGTTCATTTCTAATTTTTACTAAATTTTTATGCATCTGTTTATTTAAACTGCAAATGAATTACGCATTATAACAGTTGACCATTTTTCACATGATTTGGGAGAAATGACTTTTTTCGAATTCAACATATAATACAATCTTGCATACCTGTACCAGAATATACTAACGTAAAATACAATACAATAGAATTAAAAAACCTACTTCATTCAAGATTCTGTAAAACGTTTATGTGTTTGTCCATCAACTTCCTCAAAAACATGATGCCGGTATGAAAATACGTGAGCAAGAGATAACACTGGAACGGGGAAATTTTTTAAAGGAAAAGAAAAAAAGGAGGGGAGGCTTCTGTACATGTAGAACACAGCATGTTAAACCTCATCGCAAACTTAACTAAAAATATGAATACATGTACAGTAAATTGAATTGACTGATTTGTGTTACATGCTATGAGAATGGAAATAAAAGAAGCTGCATTCACATAGTGATATTTAAGCAGTTTGTGATCTAGCGAAAATGTGCTACGATAATTTGACACCCTGAGCTCAGTTATTTGGTTTACGTTTACTTTCACGACACACGTACAAGCGTGATAGTTCATGATCTTGTCGCTTTGCAAAACGTCTCTTATAACCAAGATTCGTTATCTAAACGTCAAGCGTCCAAATTCTAAAAACGTTTTCACCGCAGAGTTTCAGCATCTCGACTTTTCAAGAGACGGCTTCTGATCACGTGTAGTTCAGTATTGGTTCCTGTCCAACCCGTGTGTTGCCATGTCGAGGCACTTTTGTGGGAGGAGCTGAGTAATGCATAACAATGCTGTTCACAATACTCTGGTTCTAAACATATCAGTGAGTAATCAGGATGAATTCTCCCTGATATTTCCAGGCATACGCTTAAATGCATTGCCGGAGATACGATTCGAAATTAAGCTAACGTTTTAATTCGTTTTCAATTCATTTCAATGCAAACTCTTAGACCCGGGTTCAGGGTATGATCAAATGGCATGTTGGTTAAACGGTGCCAAGTTACCGTGTTGTCACTGTGTAATTACGAGATGACAACAGTGCCACAAACTTCTTGAAAATGAACCTCTGCACCGTTATTAGTACATTAAATCAATGATTTCAGTATGGCTTGAGTGGACAGCAGTGGGCAGTTGCAGCGTCACATGTGGATATGGCAAGATTAGGGCGGTCAGGGAGTGCTTGCAATCAGATGATGTTAAAAATAAGAGCAAATGTGTCGGATCTAGCGTCAAATTCACGAAGTGCAGAACTCACCTAGACTGCACTTTCATCCGCAAACAGGAAGGTAAGCGTTCAAGCAAAATATTAGCAATTATAGTAGGACAGACATAACATATTATATATATATATATATATATATATATATATATATATATAATTGCATGCGGTCTGATACACCTTGTACCAGACGTGCGCAGGCCTCGCAAGTGGGCCCATTGCTCTGATCACCTGAAAATATTTTTATGATTTATTAATGTATGGTTAAAACCGAGCTGAGGAGCTAGAAACCTGGCTCAAGGGTTTAGCAGTTTGACCCGGTGGGACTTGAACCCACGACCTCGAGTAAAGAAAGCGGGCATTTATCAACCAGGCCACACTGCCTCCTCCAGACATAACAAATTCCATGATACTTTTTCAAAATGTATCGTCTCCTTTTTTCTTTGGGTGCATGTGTCGCTTAGAGAACACTGATTCAACTTTCACGTCGGCATCTAGCCTTGGGCTTTAAAACCGTTCAGTGGCCGTCAGCAACTGTTACACTCGTCGTTTCAATAACCTGCTGTCTCAAAAGCTGGCTCTCTATTGACTATAACTGCTGATTCTCTCCAGTGCAACTCATCTCTAATTCTCCTGATTAACTTTCTTGAATTGCTGACTGTCTCTGGCTTGATCTGACTAACACAAACCCGCGCTTGTGTATTTATAGCCTAACGCATTGTTCTGGAACTTTACATCAATTCAAGCACACTCTAGAACTTTCTGAGTTTACCCAATCATTCTACAAACATATACTAGTCTCTAGAATATTCCAGACTGCATTAATAATTGCCATGCTATAGTTCCACACTATACTGCAGTAAAAAAACGACACCATCACCGTTCTGAACTCAGTCTTCTAGAAAGTTCCATACTACTCTGCAGTAAACAAATTACATCATCACTGTACTTAGCTCAGGGGTCGTGCCAATTAAACAGAATAATAAAAACAATACAACTAAAAACAGTGTCAGTGTATATTCTGACAGCATATCATAAGGGGGGTTGTTGGGCGACATTTTGTCTCGGGGAATCGCGCAAACCACGGTTGCGAGGGAGGGCCGAGCCTACAGTATAGTTTCTCGGCGTGTGAGCGACTAAAAAACGACAAAACGATTGCACCGACTGCCTCACGATCGGCTGTGACCCCCCGGCACACACACAATCTAAAACTGACCAGAATATTATATATTGCATGTTAATAAGAGGGGGTTAGTTAGTAAAATCAATATTTCCTCAAACTCTTACTGTTTATTTTCCCCGAAGCCAACAGAGGGGAGCCTCCTGTCCCCCTTCTAAACCCGCCTATGCCGCAAATCCTTTCTCAAGCGTACCCAGCCATGAAAATGGGGGGCTCGAATTTCTGTCGATGTGGACCCTTTGCTGACGAATAATGGTAGGACTAAAAAAACGGGGTAATACCTTTTTAGTGCACTTTTGTCACGTTTTCTCGGACTTTTTGTTTCTCTGAGAAGGACCTTTGTGCCCACTTTGCCAAAAGGGGGGGTCATTCGGGCCCCCCGAGACCCCCTAGGATGCGCACTAGTTACTGGTGGGATGAGGAGTTAAACAAAGCATGTGTGGCAGAGCTCAGACATGATAACACTATCCTGGAATATTTCATAACAGCTAAGATTAAGAGGAAAAGTGCAGAGTAAAAGCCATTGTCGGCGCACCATAGGGGGCTGGGGGGCGATAACCCCCACTTTTTAAGTGCTCCGCCCCCCCCCCCCCCATTTAAGCTGGGTGCGTCTAAGGCCGACAATCAACTGTGGGATCGACTTTGGTTCTAGGCAAACCTGACTGCCACGGATTTCCGGCACTTCCACCGCAGCCTAAGCAAGCAAAAATTGGCTCATCGTCCTATATTTAATGATGATAGTGGCAACACATAGTCATCACAACGATGCTGACGTGAATACGACGCTTTTCTGCCATCCGAGTGAAAAATGTTGTCTTGCGGCTGGTGACACTGCCGTCTCAGGGGATGAGGCAAGTGATGCATTATACTCCAACAAGGATGGTGCACCTGGAACTGACGGAGTCGGGACACTGCCACTGAGGACTTCGCCTGAGACGATCCTAGTTCACCTCACTAAGTCGTATAGAGAGAGTTGGCAGTCGGGTCCCGTCCCATGTGAGTGGATGGGTGCCTTTCTCAGCGCACATGCTGCTGAAAGGGCATCGCTTCATAGTTATGCAAAGCTTTATGGGCAACAAGCCAAATAAAAGCATCGCTCGCCGTATCATAAGACTGGTCGAAGCATGCTTGGCTTCCTAATGGCATGGGGGCATATCACCCACAAAGCAACACTTGGGC
The DNA here is from genome assembly GCA_002633005.1 of Phoronis australis. Taxonomy (NCBI): domain Eukaryota; kingdom Metazoa; phylum Phoronida; family Phoronidae; genus Phoronis; species Phoronis australis. The sequence continues at coordinate 1,672,783 of NMRA01000019.1, read as the reverse complement.
TAATGCACCATTTCTGGTAGCCGATATCTGGGAAGGTTTTGAAAACCATCAGACGGTACTGCTTGTGAGACTTGAACTTGAAGATGGCTAAAACGCTGTCCGCCTCCCTGTTCTTCCTGATGGCATGTCACATCTTGGGATCTTTGTTATCTGCGTTCGTTGGGTCATGACAGCTCTGTGTACGAAAAGATGCATGCTAAAACATGGCATTTGGCGCTCCCAATGGATCGCGATCAACACCGGCCTTCCTTAGGAAACTCCTCTATCCCGTCTGCTTTTCAATATCTATACTCTGCCCTTAGCTTGCAAACTCAGGACCTCATCCGATGACGTCATCTCACGAGCGGAAAACAATTACCTCAAACGTCTCATTGAATGGACTCATCCAATGCTGACCGATGTCAAGAACTATTGCTCCAGCAATGGTACAACTTCGTGACGAGTGCAACAATCTTCTCAGAGATGTCCTTCGCACTGTCTACAATGACATTCCAGTCCCACAGTCTGAGCCAATCAGACAACTGGGTGTTTTCTTCCACCGTCAGCTCAGTTTCACTGCGCATGTGAACAAGGTCATCACTTGAGCCACCCATGCTCTTTGTGCCACAGTTGGCAGGAAGGCTGTGGAGCGCCACTTAGTTACGATTTTTAATTTTTAAGAGACTTACATTGTGTGTGCTTGGTTATACCCTTCACAAGATGTCAAACCAACTCGGTAGACTTCATCTGCTACACAACAACGGGACTCCATACTTTTATATGTTTGCTCAATGTTTTTGGATAACCGTAAGTGGTATTATTATTTGTATTTAAAGGAGAATGCCACCCAATTTAATTAGTCTTTTTACCGTCTTATCGGTCTATATCCACATCACCTCAAATACGGTGGATCTTACCTCGCAGAGAGGTGTCGCGTTATGATGCGAGGAAGGTGAGAAACGACGGAACGACGTCAGTGGTTCTTCTGCAGAGTGAGTGCCGCTATGGCAAGGTGTGTCTTTCCCGCTTGTGGACACTATGAAGCTGCAAAGAAATCGGGTAAATCTTTTATTTTCGATTTCCTTGAGAGCTCATTGGGCTTGGAAAGTGGCTCGCGGTAATGACGACTGAAAACTACGCCGTTAATACCAAGTATGAGGTCACGAAAGTTCTCCGTGTCTGTCAGTGACTGGCATTGCTTCGACAGTGATTTCACTGACCGTCGAATGCCAGCTTACCAAACATCTCATGCCAGGGCAGAGAAAGGGACTGAGGCTGAGGTCAGATGTTGTGCCTAGTGTGTTTACTTTCGACAGGCAAGAGACAAAGAAACGCGGCAAGGTTGTTGATTATTTTTGATTATGGAGAAATAATTGTAGTTGGCCATGAAAACATAAACGATTACAATTTATTCAAGGCGTGAAAACATAACGTTTTAAATAACCTGTTTGATGATTGACTCGTTCGTCAGCCTTCTGTTTTTTCCTCTGGGTGTAAGATGCTTTTGCCAATTCTTTTTTCTCAGCTGAACGTTGTAAGCATACTTCTGTTTAGAATCGATGCAAAGCCAGGATTGTCCTTGGCTAGACATATGCTCTTCTCCAAGAAGGCGTTTCAGTTGCGGAATTTCGTTGCAGTAAACGCCCCCATGGAAATCAGTGACTGTGCGAAGTGATGGGGCTACCCTCATTGTAAATATTACTTTAATAAAAATGGTAAATAATAATAATAATAACAATAATAAAAAATAATAATAATAATAATAATAATAATAATAATAATAATAATAATAATAATAATAATAATAATAATAATAGTCGTTTCCATTATCATGGCACCATGACAAGTCATTTAAACGGTTTTCGGAACTATCCACGTTCCGTTGTCTGTGCATGTTCACAGAGCCTCTCTAGTTCTTGATCAGTGTATTCCGGTTTGAACTGATAACCTGTGAAACCTAACGATCGACGTGTGAAGTTTTCGTCGGATAAGCTCCCGTCTAAGTCGATCTTGCGAGTTGCCACGTTGAAGTTTATCAATGTGCGTTCTGTTTCAAAATAAATTATTCAGTTCTGCCCCCAACCAAAACTCATATAAAATTGAAACAAAGTCTATCTCATTAGATACAAATTGTAATGCCTTGGAGTGTTCGTGAGTGAAAATGTTTTGAGAAGCCGGCAATGAATAAATCACTGCGTTAACGGCTTTAGATGCAATAAACTAATTGACCGGGCACCAAGGTCGTGTGAGGGCATGGTCAATCAATGGTTGCTGACAGAAAGCTGTTGTGAAACAATAACTCAATTATATATCATATAATTTCAGATGTTAGGGGAATCTTTATTCAGATATTCATACACATGATTCGAATCATTGTTACTGTACAACTTTTGCCCATACGGTTCTGTGGAACGGTTACTTGACTTCGCATCCCCCGACGAGCTTGTAAGTAGATTTGCAGTTTTGCGGCTAATTCACCAAAGCAATCACGTTCACATTATTTCTTTGGCTCACTAGTATAGCCTTTGCGGAGACTGGAATTTTAGTTTCCAACTTTGGCTGGTTTATATTCGTGATCCCTTCAGTCCGGCCGCGATGGGCCAGGTGGATTTCCGAGCCACTGGGCGGGATAGCAAGCGTTTTGTGTGTTTAGAACTGACAAAAATCGCAAGTGTAAAATTACAACGCACAGCTATGTTCTCCTAACTGTATTTCACGGACGAATAATTCGAATTTATCACCCCGAACAAACCCCAAACTTCCACAATCGACCTTGGTAAATTGGCCTACCGAACTTTGTAGTACGGTACGTTCAAATACCTAACAACCGGTAACAGCGAAATGAAACAACACATTTCTTTAATAACTCGATGTATGTGTAAGGGTTTTACATTGCATTTTGAGGATTTATTAGTGTAAAACGATGAATTTAAGCAAACAACTGACTGCAGTTTGCGTGTTGTGAAGTGCTGAACTGACTGCGTTCGAACCTCTGACGTTATGGGTTAATTTCAACACCTCCGTCTGCCGTCAGGTATCTGTTGTACTTGCTACTATCGAGTGGAGCTACTCGATCTAAATTGATATATAATGTGTTGCTTTCTGGGTTGCATTCTCCTTTAACGTAAATAATTATCGAATGTTGTCATAGTTTTGTATTTTATCGGCTATCAATTCTGTATACTTTTTGACTGTGTCACGATGTTTGGCAGATGTTCTCCAAGAAAAACTGAGGTATATAGAAAAGAAATAAATCATCTGTTTCAAAGTAAAATCTTGTCTACGAGTCTTCCATTGGCATTTTACGTGCATGCTTATGTGCAGATTAGAGATCCGAACCAATTTTGTCTCTAGATGTATGTTTTGGTCATAACAAATGAAGTGGAGAATACACCTACCACTGTCGGCATTTCAATCCATGATTTAATTTTCAAAACTCACCTCTCACCTCTCGTCTATTAGAATGGCAACAAGTTTCTGTAGTAAAATCACAATGTCTACCCCACGGGAAACTAGATAGCAAGCTCGTCAGATAGGGGTCATTAAATGGACGCATCCATTGTTTTCTTGTTTTATTTGTAGTAATCAAGATAATGACACACGTTTAGTGCTACCTAGCTGATGTGTGCCCATGGAACGATATCCACGCGACTTGAATTTTTATTTCCAATAAAGTCGCAACGAAGGAAAACAATGGTAATGTGTCCCACAGCTGATAACTATGAGACGCACTCATGCCCGTCGCATAGATATCGCAAGCTGAACAAAACCTTGCGAGCTCCATGTAACGTCATTTGGTTATCATTTTTTGTAATGTGTAAGTGTAATTATGTTTGTACAATTTTAAGCGTCCATACCGAACAACGTGAATGAATTTGAAAGACAACTCACTTGGACCTGGCTTGTTGCAGCGGCTACACTCAGCGGCCTCATCATCTTTATTTGGTGGATGAGAGACACATACATCATGGAGTGGGAGGAATTTTATCGTCACTCACGCAAGGAGTTTGATCGCATCATCATCCGCATGGCAGCGCTTCTTCAAGGAGACAAGGAATTGCTCGAAGCAACCATGGACGAAACAATGGTGTTCGATACAAATTTGCTGGAAAAAAGTCAAAAATTTGTGACGAACGTGATAGAAGAAAGTTTTGCAGTGCAAACTGTTGAGGAACAGTCAGGTGTTTCCGAGCAGAAAGCGAACATGTCCATGTCCGAAGCTCCCAAGGATGGACGCACGTCTGCTGAGAAGAAGACACGGAAAGATAAACATAAAGGTCGTGAGCAATCCATCAAGTATTCCAAGCTCCAGGCTACGCTTAAGAATCTAGTGATAGTTGCCGCCGACATGGGTAAAGGTGACAAAGAAAAAGTCCAAAAAGGTCTAGAGAACCTGAAAGAAACCTATCAGCCGCCGCAGGTAACTGTAAATTTGATTCGCCCACCGTCGCCACCGAAATTCAAAATCTCTTCTAGCCATTTGTCGTCTGCTAGCCAGTTGACGTCTGTAAGTACCCAAATATTCTTTCCTTCGGTTGAAGAACTACTTCCAACTGAAAACCACAACACCAGATCAATGGTAGATCTTCGTCCTCATCGCGAAAAAGATCTTCGCATCGACTTTAGGTATTCTAATCAGAGTGTAGCAAAATACCTTTCGGATAAAGAGCATGTTTTATTTTAGTCCTTGGTGTCAGCTCGTGTGACAATATTTACGAACGAGACTATTTTTCGTTTGAATAGTGGGCCCCTAGTACCACCCACATGAATGGATATTTACTTTTGACTTATCTAGGGATTTTACCTAAGGCAAAAGTTACCGAATAGCCTGCGCTGATTTCAAATCGGTTTGTCAAAAGTTATACATTAGAAAACGTTTTGACTGCTAAACAATATGACGGAAAACAGTTGTGTAGTAGCTATCAAATTCTCCTAATTGATATTGTGGGAAAGTGAAAAAATGGTCTCATCAAATAATCCATTGTTATAGTTCTTTGTGTTTACTGTAGTTTGAATCGTATAGCATTACTTGTTTAACATTTCTTGTGAAATATATTGTTTTAATTGTAACTAACTGGAGCTGGAAGTAGTGCAAAATTACATGTATACAAAGTATATTCGTATACTTGAGGCGTTCTTGTGACTAGACCTACAGAAAATAAAGCTTGGCATTTGTTGGAAAACGTGCCTACGTTCCTTCTGGTACTGCTTGATTATTTTGGTAGAGATGTATGGCACAAACTACACAAACAGCAACAGGTGTTTTCATTCGGGTTAGACACTGTATAGTGAAGGTCACTATACCAATGATGCCCTGCGCACCCACCTTCCGCGACAGTTCAATAACGGCACTTATGTTGCGAGAGGCTGCAAAAACGAGACTAAGAGTAGCAACCGTGGATAAGGTGTCAGTTTCATAAAACTTTTCTGTCTTAACCTAACCAAAATTGGCCTACCGTCAGACCAAACTGTACTAGCCCTGTTTCATAAGACCGAACCTAAAAGCAAAATCAGTCAGAGGTGTGAGGTATTTGTGTTGTGATCCGTCAAAATCAAAATAAAACTTGTGTGGTCATCAAGTCGTGAGTTTCGTCGGTCTTTGTGGAGAATACATGCATACTGTGGCAGCTTTATCGTTTTCGTGCCGAAACCCGTGACTGAATCAGGCATTTCCGCATCAAAACGATCAGGTTGGCCAAACATATTCTCCACATAGACAGACAGAACAGACCATTTGATGACCACACAACATTTATTATCTTTATGACAGATCACTACGTCACCCGTCAGCTAGTGCCACATGGTGGACACAACACAAACCAATATTTTTAAATGTCGCAAAAGAATTACACATTAAAGAGTGTCTGCTATCAATTAGAGAACAGGCCAAATCCGCTCTGTGACTAACCGACACACCTGGAATGATATTGTATAATTTGGATGAATTCTTTACACCAACTGTGGGAGATCCGTAAACTGAAAGCTATGTCTCGATACGGTATTATATCTTTTGAATTATTGAAATTATTCCACTGCTGCTTTAATTCCACGTATTCAGTGATTTAACCACTCTGGTTCATTTCCTTTTTTACGTTACTGTTTCTCCCCGTTGTTTTTCGAATTTCGGCAATACAATTGGCTTTTAGAAACCCTTCAAGTATGCAAAACGACGATTATTAATGAATTGGACCATTTGTTTGCTTCTACTAAAAGCATCCACCATGAAGAACTGATGAAGAGACCTCTTACGATGTGACTGTTGCGCAATTCGGTTGCATAACGGCGGGTTTTATTGGGACAGGGGTACCTCGAGAGTTTTGGAGACCCGGAAGGGGCTCGAAATCTGGGTTCCTTTGGAAAGGAGTGCTGTGTCAAGTGGGGGAGAGATGAACGTTTGGGGGCATTAAAAATTGTAAGGGCCCGCAAATTTCAGTACGCGCGTGCATGAAACAATCCCATTAAGCCCCTTAAATCTTTTGCCTATTTGTTTCGTTTTTCCTCAAACATGTAGCATTTTTATAATCTATCTTTATTATGGCCACCTCTTTGACAAATAATAATTATATAACTAAAAATTGAACCCTTAATTCAGTCAAAGTAATGAGATACTTAAATTAGTAGCGTTGCATGAAAGACCTCTACTTTTTTCGTTAACATGAAGAATTCAACGTAAACTTTACTTGTGATTTGTATTAAAATTAAAAAATTATTGATTTAATTGTGAGACTCAAACAGCATAAAGGTACAACCAGCGTTTTCACAAGCCCACAGACATGCCGTTACCAGTGGAGCCGATAGAACTGAACGAAAACCCTTGACACGATAGCATCAGTTTAAATTAGCTGGAATTGAAAGAAAACCGTAAGGTCTGAAAAGTTCTTTGATGCAATTAGAATAACGTCGTAGAACAATTAGACACGTTTTAATTCTTAAAAAAGAAACTTGATTTGACTTTGTTTTAAGACAGCTTACTTGTAGCATAGAAATGCAAATTGCTTAAAGGCGAAGACAAACTTCTTCATGCCATTTTTGGTGAACATACGGTTTCTTGATTATCCCACACATGCTATTCACTTACAGCTTTTCGTAATTTAACTTATTAGTTGTGCCCTACTCCGGAAGTGACTTTTAGGGGGTTAAAATCTTCCCGCCCTTTGGTTTCAGCGTTCTAATTTACTGTGGTAATCTGTTGATTTTGTGCTGGTTTCCTAAAATTGTCACCACCACTTCCCATCGACGAGTATTTTACGAAAACCGAAGTTCTTAAATAACTAAATTACGATTAAAGGGTCGTTTAGTTTGCAGTAACTTGAAAATGGCTGGGGTTGTCGACTCATATCACAGTGACGTGAGCGACGGCCTCTTCACTGGCGACGAAGTGTCCTCACTGGGTGTTGCACTGGGCCTACATCCACTCTCACTACTCAACATCGCCACAGGGCTCGTAGTTACAGGCTCTGGGCTGGAGAAAACACCTGCCAGGACGAACCATTGCTCTGGAGTACGTTCGGAGGCGCGAGTGACAGTAGATAAAGGACCTTCAGTCACTATAGAGGCTATACCTCGCGGGGATTCGGATAACGCTGCGTTTTTCACAGTAACGAACCAAGCAGCCTACCGCGGAGTGTGTCATCTTTTGGAAAGTGACGTGATCGCATACCCAATGTGCGTGTGGGATGACAATGAGTACTTCCCAGTGGACGCCAACTATGCGAAATTTGGACCGACTGGTAAACAAACGTTAACGATTACCAAACTTAATATACAACGGAGGTACAAAACAATGGCTGAGCCGACTGCTCACACAGTCAGACTACATGGAAACAATATGGCGAGAAATTCTTAACCCCCTAAACGTCACTTCCGGAGTAGGTTACAAATCGTACTTTTATTTAAAATGACATGAAAAAAGGTTGATTTCGCCTTTAAAATAAAATATTCAAATCATACATATCATGATCATATTTGTGGTTGCCAACAATGCTATTTAACTATTTCTTTGTCAACTTGGGTTCTTTTAAATTCCTAGAAGTACACGCTTTTAACTCTTGTTAAATGGTTAGAAGAAATCATGAGGAATTGCGCAGCACCTATCCCACAACCAATGCACAATCCCTCAACTCGAAGGAAGTTTAAATAAACACGCCACTCGCAATTCCGTCCCAAAGAAAACATCGCCAATTTGAACTAACCGCGAAACCGGAAGTACAAATCATTCAGGAATCCAGGCTTAAGTACGCCGGCTGTGTGACTGAAGCAGTGTCTGTTACCAGCCTTAACGTTCTTAAAGCAAAAATAGGGTCAATTTGTACTCAAAAAGTTGACAAATTGCGGCAAAATAAGTTTTGACAGAAAGGATTTTGCCGGACACGGACCTGCTGCCAATGATCCGGTGCGGACCGATCGAGACCACTCCCACTGACAAAAGACGGAGGCATGCCGTCCCCGACTGTTTATAGGAATATAGGGTTCAAATCATAAATGCCGTATACATACGAAGATTGTCCCGACACTTGCATAAAGTTACGGACTAGTCACAGTCCTGTGCCAACGGGCCGAACATGGCGGACTAGGCGACAAGCGTGTTTTACTGTGTTACTAACACTGGTAAACAAGCAGTATCAACAGAACAAGGAACATGTGACATCAAAAAATTGAAAAAAATGCTTTACAGCAAGAATATCTTGACAATTAAACTTGCGAAAATATCGGAAATAAATTTAGACGGAAACTATGACACCGGTGGTGGTCTCCCACAACTTCCGTTACGGCGGGGCGGCTGACCGACTGCCCACAGAACACCATTTCGTGGCTAAATAACTTCAAGAGGAAAACTTTTCATGGTGTCAAATGATATAATATCAGCATTAAAGAGTTTAAAGTAAAAGGAATAATTCTCACTTAGCCAAAAACCCGTATAAGCTGCTACCCGGCGGTGTCGGACCGCCTAGGCTGCCGCCGGTGCGCGGAAACTTGTGCTCCGCGGGGCAAGATGAGCACATTAATTGGCTACTCGGGCCTTGAATGAGTGAAATTACTGTGACATAGAGATTAAGAAAATACTGAGTAATGTTTCTAATACTGCAATATTTTCCAATCGCCGACATTCAAATTCATTACACGCAGCCCCCCTGTCTATTGAGGCTAGGATCCTAGCCTCAATAGACAGGGGGGCTGCGGTTTCACTTACCTAGGACATGGGATAGGGCGCTGAAGAGAATCCCGCGGAAACTGCACGACGGATCACATGACATGTCACGTGACAACTCAGTGGCCTGATGAAGTCCTAGAGAGGAGGACGCAACGTAGCCATCTCTACACGCGTAAGTCCAGTAGTAGATTTATTTATTGTTTCTTATAAAGATAAAACATTTGTTGACCAACAAAGTTTTTTTCTCTAATTATTACCTAAACGAGTACTGTTGCTGAAATTTGACGTACCCTGGCGATGAGTCAGGGCTGACCTCAGTAGCCGAGCCGAATGTTGGCTAAGGGAGATGCGACATACATGTACTTCACAAACTTATGATTATGCATTAAATACCGTTCGTCATATGCAAAGAACACGTAAAATTTGGACAATTAGTAATCAAGTTTGTATAAAGGAACCAAAATGAGAATCAAAAACAACCAAACAAAGTAACAACGCTTTTGCGCGAAAGGTGTTGTCAATAAATGTACGTTTTCAAGGACAACATGACCGACATTCAGGAATCATTCCTGAATCAACACGCAGGCACTCAGGTCACGGAAACAGTCGACGATTTCCCGATTTCCAGCCGAGGTCCTAAATTGGGCTCAAAATGGCTTTTAGTTTGATAACAGAAAGGATGTGAACATTACGCCATGTTATATATTACTTAATTTCGGTATAAATATCTTTAAGTTTTTTTAACTAGATTGCGCTTTTAAGATCTTTAGTCGAGACCTAACCCTGAGACCAAAAAAAAGAACAACTCAGAAAGTTGAAATGCGCCCACGACAGCAACTATAAGAGTAACTGTGTTCTTCTAGACATGTTTATTAGTGTCAAAAATGGACACAATGTGACCCTGATTACCTCAATTTTATCCAAAAATGAATAGGTGTTATTGCCATCATTACAATAACCCCATTTCAATAAAAGCTGTCAAAGAACTGCGACGATACAGAGGCAAACATAAAAATTAAAATTGCTACAAGTCGGTCCAGCGATAGTCACAACAGTACAAAAGTCGTAGTTAACTGAAGTAGAATTTAAAACATCAAACTAATATCCACCAAAGAAGTAAGGAGATACAGCTGAGGAGGCAAGAACGACAGAAATCGCATCCAGAAAGCGTCACAGGTGTCAAATCTGTCCACAAATCAACGTATTCTTATCAGGGACAAAAATAGCCACTACACTGCAGATGATGTAAAATTACATCAAATGTATACAAAATATATCATCATCTGCTGATGGAAATATTTTAGCCAAATTTCAGAAAAATCAATCAGTGAAATCCGAAAATACAGAGGCAAACAACTAACAGTGACAGTAAGGGCGACAGTGGTAATCGACTGGGTTTGAAATGCGTCACAAATTGTTGTCAGCTCCATAAGAACATGACCGCAACATTTCACAATTATCCTAAATAAGGTCAAGGAGACACAGTCGCCGGCGGAAAAATATCACTAAGGGGTACCAAAGTAGCGGAACCCGTCCTAACATCCACGTCACCCGCGTCCTTCTAGTCAGAAATACACCTGCCAATTTTCACAAGTATTTTGGTAGATAGACTTGAAACTAAAAGAAACTACTAGAAGGCGCACAATATGTAAAATTTGCCCGAAAACGAAAAGCTACAGTCCCCACCTTAATAAAAACCTATTTGCAAAGTCTCGTGAAAATTCATCAAATGAACTCAGGAAATGCACAGCAAAACGTACAAACGTTGCCACTAAGGATCAACCGATGGCCGTAGTGGCCTGAAATTAGTAATCAGCTGTTGTCAACTTCATAGAGACACGTTTGCTAATTAAGTTTCTGCAAAGGGTTAAGGAGAAACAGCCGCGGTTCCGAATTGAAATAAAAAGTCAATGAACTATGGAGCACCAGAGTAGTCGAACTCGCAGGAAAATCAACGTCAACTGCAGCTTCCTCATCACAAAGACACCTACCGATTTTCACAACGTTCCTTTCAATGGTTTTGGGATACAAAGGCAAACCTGAACACTAAAAAACGTCGGAAAATGTCATCTTATTGTAAATCTTTCTGCCAAATTTCTTGAAAATCCATCCAAGGGTAACGAAGATGACAGAGGCAACCCTAAAAAACTAAAATGGACACTAGGGGCATAATAGTTCTTGAACCGGTCGTTATCTGTCGCCAGCTTTATGGCAACACAACTGCCAAAACTCCGAGTAAGATCCTGCAGGACAGTGCTATAGCGGTAAAATTAGAGGTATAAGTAGGCGCTCAACAGCCACCGTATAACCTTGAGCGCTGAATATTGAAAGTGCACAGAATTCGCACTATCTACGTAAAATACAGTGAGTCGGTGCTACATTTAAATGTCAAAAGGTGGTTGGTCTACGTGCGCCTACGCCCCACTACAGCACTAGTTTAGGAGATGCAGCTACATGTACGGATGCAGAACGACAAATGCGAGTACGAGCAGACACAGATAGCGGCAATATAAACGTATATAAATACATTTATACCACAATATTAGCCTCGAATGACAGATACAACCGTGTAGTAACCCATACAGTTATCTCACTAGTGGGATAACATTTTGGCGGGAAACCGAGACCGGATTCGAACCCGGGCCTAAAGAGTTTCGAGTCGCCGACTTTACGGCTGACGTCATCGAACGTGAAAATAGAATACTTAAATGATCACGTGCAACAACCTCATGTTCAGCAAAGGGCATTGCACCGACTTTTACACGCTGTGAAAAATGAGACGCATAATTTCCATAAAATCGATATTTTAGTTCAGTGAAATTTTTCTCTCGTGTTCTCTCACTTGTAAATCACCGATTTCCAATTTGAATGCTGGTAACGTGTCCTCGGGATCCTTTGACTTGAGCATTCTATTTAGTTACCAGTGGTAACCCACTTTAGCTGACGATATTTTCCCGGTCGAAGCTTAGCGTGATAAAATTTGTAGTAAGCTATAATAGTTGTTAAACCTTAATTGATAGATTCACTTTATTTCTATTTTATTTAAATTTTTAATTGCTTTTGAGTATAAGCATTATTTGACAAAAATAGCTCGGCTTTTCTTAAAAGGTCATGACCTCCGACCCCGGCCTCTGACATAGAAAGTAGTTACAAAGCCGAAGCGAGTCGAGAAAGGTAGATCGATTCATTGCAATGTTTCTCGTTCAGTACCTGGTATAAATATATTATTACATGCTCTCAGTCGTTATCCTCCTTATCTAGAACCCTCGTGGATTTTGGAGACTTATCACCCGAGGAGCGTTAGCCCGGAGGCTGGTAATTCTCTAAAATCCACTCGGGCTCTAGATAACGGGGGATAACGACTTCGCCATGTAATAATCTATATATATCGTTTATGGGCGCACAAAAATAAAATATTTTCTGTGACGTCATCAGTGAATCTGGTCTGCGTCAATGTGTTGTTCTAGGCTTGAGCTGCAGTTGTCTCTAAAATTGAGTTCCTGTGAGTATTAAGAACAATCGCATGTGTGGAGGATGAAGTAAAAGCAATTGAACATACCATATTTAATACTTTTGCGTTTGCAAATGACCTTAAGATGGCCAAAAAATGACACAGGTCTGAGCGTCAGGTAACGGTATACCAGCACACGTTGGAGCAAGCGTTTAGCCAATTTTAAAGAATCCTCCTTTGATCAGTGGCAGGAACGGAGATTTGATGAAAGTTCCTCCGCGTGTAAGCACACTTGATCGAGAAGAGATGTCTCTTGTTGTACCATTGCGAGGAGTGATTGTTAAGCACATATTGAGTATGAACCTCTGACTCATATTTTGACTGAGATGATGGAATGTGACTGCAGTGATTTTCCAACAGTCTATTCCTGTTCAAAGTTTTATGCTATCCACATATACGCCAATGCCCAATAATAGATGTCACTTACATGTACTAACCATCGCAGCCGACTATACAATGTAGTTGTCCGCCAGAATGAGAACGTTAGACAGCTAACGTGCTTTTAGATGAGACAAGACCGAAATGATGTATCATGTAATAGACAAAAATCCATTTAGCATCACTCTAATTAGGTAAGAATATTTCTGGCGTACCCACTCGGTTATTGGAGACCTGAAGTCAGTGCCTGCAATTCCTACACGGGCTTCAACAGTCAGGGTGACAACATAATGGCCAATTTTCAGATTCTTATATAACTGTTATTCTCTTCCACGAGGTTGCAAACATGTCATAGCAATCGGAACTGGTTTCATATCGTTACAAGTTTTTAATATAACAATACCAGAAAACAAGTTTTGCTGCTACGAAGCTGTCTTCATCTCCCGAGAGATATCGCACCGGCCAAATTTTAGGAAATGACGCGGAAACCACGACAGACTTTTCTTTATTACCAAAGGCGGAAAATTACGCAAACATGACGTTTATTAGATTGTGTTGCACTTAAACGGCAGTAATGCGAGGTGAGGAGCTTAGCTACTCGGCTTGTGTAAAATTTCAATGTCACCCCGGCTGTAACTTGACAATATTCTTCGATACAGCTAGCTGGCTTTCCTCCTTAGTGTGTACATTTACAACGTATCTTTGGAATTGGTTTATGTTCTTTATGAAATTTGGCAAATTGTTTTTTTTTTTAAGTAATGACAACATCTTCACATTTACAAATGCACTGGACGTGATGCACGCTACCTTGTGACCATTTTTCGTGTAATGTTTTTGGCGTCCCCGGCCGTACCTCTATCGGCCAAGCCAATCTAAGAATCCTCGCTCATCAAATTTGTGTACATGCTTGATAATGTATGACTGCCGCCGGCTATTTTAGACAGTTTCCCATTGTGAGAGCCTTGCTTTTTTCAACGTTTTTGCAGCTGTTTCCAGTCGAAGGAAGCGCATTTCTATGAAAGTGACAGCTTTGAAGACCATGACATTAGTGGCATATACGATTATCAATGTACCTTGAACCTATGCTAGTATGCGATTCAGTCGGACGGTATAGACGCCTATACACGTTCCACGTTACTCAGCCGAAGTATTTGTATCAAAAACGTTCACCCATAGCCAAACAACCAGGAAAATATCACGACCATTTTTTTCACCCAAATGACCAAAACAAAACTCTTAAAAGCATTATAACAATAAATTATATTGTCATATTATGATGCATTTATAAAGTTTTTTTTACATGAGGCTCGGCGTGAAAGTCCCGCTCAGTGATAGCCTCACATGAAATAGCGGAACATTTGAAAAGGGATTCCTTACAGCTCTTTGGATAAAAGCGCATGAAAGGCATCTTGTTACGTGTGGGGCTTACAGCCATTTCTATGACTCATAGTGGAGCGGCTCCAAAGGTGTCCCAACTGATTTTGACGGCCCGGCCCTGAGGCCTAATCTTACGCTCGTAGCCAAAATGTGCCCTTTGAGATAAACATGACTGGTATTTTACGCCCTCGAAAAACGCTGGTCATTGAGTAACTCACGCTTGTAAAGTGCGGGAGTGAACAATTTACTGGCGTAGGCCAAACTGTCACTGACCCAGTGGCGCACCCATAGGTCGGGGGCTGGGACGCATAGCCCCCCTTTTTAGTGCCGATTACAGCGTCCATGGCCTATGGGCGGCGCGGCACAGGGTGGCCGTGTGGGGGGGGGGTATAGCCTTTACTTTTTTTCAGTCCTGCACCGCCCATGAAAGACACTGACATGAATCAATCGGGTCTGAACCCCGCTTACGTACGGAGTACTCCATGTAGACGCCGACAGCTTCCTTTGAGGGATTGGTGCATTTTCATTCTGATGCAAATCGCCGTTAGTGATAACTTTAAACAACAAAGTAAGAAAGATGTGACCCTTTGCTTTACAGTAAGTAAAATAGTATTATTCAGTAGTAAGTATGGCTATTTCCTACTGAAACGCGTCCACAAAATGAAGGATCAATCGTCCCACAATGAATGCTCCCTTAGATTTGTATTCTCGGTATTATGTAACTACGCTCTAGGTATGTTTTCTCTTCTCACCGAGCGACAATGGATGGCCACAATAACGGATAAAGGGTGTGGACTAAAGTACTTTATTCGACGAGGTGGATGACGAATTTTAAGGCGGTGGCCATTTTGACCGTAGCAATCCTGTGAAGACAAACGCGTAAGTATTAAAGAAAGTCGGCGAATAGTAAGTATTTTACGCCGCTCTTCACTGATGACGCTTTTATTCTTCAGACTGGCCACATTAGATTTCTCGTGTGTTAACCTAGGAATTGATTTTTGTTAGAGTGTACGGTAGTAATGAGTAGAGCCAGTCAACAGCACGTAAGTCTGTGCCTATCACTCAGGACTGACGTATATAATACGACGTGTACCTGGAATACTCACATTGAAAATTAAACATTGGTATAACTGGTGGACTCGTTGTTTCTCAAAAGTAGCGTTTACTATTAACTGTGTAGTCTTGTTTTCAAAACAAAATCAATCCTAGTAGTAAGACAGGATTACTGTTTGCACAGACATGTGTAGCTTTTGTTTTGTTTGTATTCAATGGGCGATGCCTCCCTCCATCCTGAGCTTGGTCACTCAGACACTGCGAATCTAGGGAGGCGACTCCGCTCGCCCACGCAGGAGTTATTTCTTTGTAAAAAAAATACTTCATACAATAATGCCAGGGGACTAGGGGAACTTTTTATTTACGGATAACAAACAAATGACTGTTCACGTTTTAGATGCGATATATCAGTCCTATAAAAAAGATCCCAATTAGCCTCAGACCAGCTGCAGTGTTACCTACGTTTCGAACTTCCGGAACCATCAATCTGATTGCATTTAAATTCTCCGCAGTTGCTATGGAATTAAAACCTCCGTTCTTGGAGGTGCTGACATGTAGTCTCGGGCTTTACATGTATAATTATGCAGGTTGAGTCCCCGTACAACACCCGAACCTGTCTTGTGGTACCCACGATAGTGTGGTGTTTGAATTAGCAAGCTTCTGACTGCTCGACCTGTAGAAGTGTCAAATCGATAGTGAGTGCGCCATAGGTACGAGATTCGTGGCAATTGGCAGAAGGCCCTTTGTTGTTGACCTGTCCTGCTTGTAATAAGATCCCATACCTGATTAATAGGGACATTTTCCTTTTGGCGGTATGTAGAGTAATCTGAGCACAAAAATGACTTCTGATTGATCCCGACAGATATTTGGTGGACATAAATTGAATTACTACACAATGGTTCTTAAACCTTAAAGCCTAGAATCAAATTTTAATGCTAGCCTCTGTCATTGTTCTATCAATTTTAGCCTTTTGACACCGACTGGGATCGAAATTCTCCCTATCAGCGCTGGGCCGCCACTGATTTTGTCGCAGCTACATCTTCGCAGTGGGAACTGCATGAATGAGGACTTCCTTGCTCATCAATTGATATTTTGAAGAGTTTTCCTTGTTTCCGTCAGGCACAGAAGTAGAAATTCATCGCTATTATAGCAGCAGGAAGATTGTTTAAGAGTTCCCGCCATGCCATTTCTTAGTTCTCGAGGTTTCAGTTAGCTAATATGAAAAGAATACCATGAAATCTAACTAAAAAAGCACTTCTCATGCCAAATAGTGCAAAAATACAAACTTTGAAAAAAAAGTAGTCATTTCCAAGTTTGTCGCCAAATGCTGTAATGGGTGGAAGACGTCTGGTCACTTGACAAATCAATTGCGATGGCGGAACACAGCTGATCAGAAGACGAGGACGACTTTGAGCGAGCGGGGTTACCGGCATAATACTCAAGCACTTGAAGTATTAGACATTGAATTTGATTTCCCACATACCAAATTTTAGTTGGCTTGGAGGCCGTATTGGCTCCACCGCCTCGACCCACTTGCACGGGAATGCTGCAGACATACATGTATGTGAGCCAAAAGCAACTGGTGGTCAATATTCCCAAAAAGAGACATTTAATAATCACTGACAAATGCCACAGTATTTTGTATTCACTATTGCCATGATGGAAGGAGTAAGGCGGTGTAAACATCATGTACATGTATAAGCCTAAGGGTCGTATTACTCCATCTGGGCTGGGGTCGAGGTACTGGCATCACTCGCCCTAGAACGGAAGCAGTTTGCTTATAAAATTTTCAAATACACTTACAAGGTGGCGAGTTTTTCATCGCAACGCCGCTTTCGCGTTTGGTCGAAACACGATTTCTTGAGATGTACCGAACAAAGTGTGACTCCCGACTGAATCGCATATTCCGCACCGCTGACATTCCACACTCTCGTGTGACGCAAACTGATGCCATTTCTGTGCAACTTTACGTACTTAGGAAATTTGAACACAGAGACGTTCTCAATCAAGTTGCTGTTTCTACAGCCTCCACAAGCGCACCTTTTCGTGTCTGAAAAAGGCGGCTCACCGCGGACTTTCCTCACAAGTTACAACTCTTCAGTGCCTCCAAACGGCGGAGACGGCCTTCCACCCATTACGTACAACCTCGAAAATAGAAATATATATTGGCTTGTTGCTTAGCAACAGGTATGCGAAAGACTATTAAATCTCTTAAGATGCATTAATAAAATTCTTTTTGAGACATCGGGTCATGGTGAAAACTCTTTAAAACACTTTACCAGGGGTTGAAACCTCCCTTCCGCATAACATGGATCTGAAAGTGACGCTGAACGCCTGGCCACCAAAGACCTGATGGCAGGACCCATCAGTTATTTCACCTATTCTGGGAGACATTCCCTAAATGAAAACACTTGCAGCGAGTAAAACTTGTGTGATCACTTGATTCGTTTTATTCCATTTCGTTGCGATCTCTCGCTAAGTGTGTTATTAGTTTTTCTCGGGAAGCTAATTTATCTTACACATCTCTGTTTTCACGTAGCAAAAAAGCCGCTGTGATTTTTGGGGCAGGAACTAATCTCACTTAAATTCTGCTCAGTGTCAAGGTAACTGATTAAACACTATCCATTCTTAGCATTGTTTCAATAGCCATTGCACTCCGTTCACCTCACAATCATTGTGAACATAAGTAAACGCCAGGCTAAACGTGTTTTAAACGGGATAATTCTTATTGCCCCAGATTATTGTGCTGGGTTAATATCTTAGCCAAATGCAAGTAGAATGCACTCCAACCAAGGCTTATAACCTTCACACAGGGCATGTAAAAACGCGTGAAGTTTAATATATTAAAATACATTTTTCACTTACTCACGTGTATTAGTTGTGTCGCAGGGTGTGCTCTAACGTCGGTTATTTCACGTACAAGTGGCAGGGTTACTGCAACGGCGCATCGACAGGTTTAGTGTATGATATACAAGGGTAATCGCCATTGTTGAAACGTGAATATATGAAGTATTAATTTGTTTTCTTGTTGTGATTCTGTCTAGGAGCAGCGGAAATCATGTTCTAGCCAACAGAAACTTGTTACGCAGGTGCATTTAAACATTTCAGAATGAAAGTAACTATCTGGGGTACCTGGCTGGTCGCCATGATCTGCGCGTTCACAAATGCCGTTGAAGATGGACCTCCGGGACCACCAGGTCCACCGGTAGGGATTTTTTTCAGCATTGCGGAAACTTACAGATATTAATTTTATTGGCCTGTGTTATTTCTTTGCTTGCTGTTACCTGCAACACTTACGGTAGATCGGAGCTAATTTGTCATCGCTGTTCTACATGGCGATGGTGCAACGTATTCAAAATCACGTATTCACGTGCATAGTGAGTACAAAATGGGTGATATCAGAAGCACGCATTGGGTTAGGAATCGCGCATTCAAATTGCAGCGTGCTTCGGAACGATGTTCATTGATACTGTTGAACTCTACAGGGAGATGCTCCGCGATATCTTGCATACGCTAGGAGGAGACGGGTTTGCGTTTCATGCAATGTGACCAACCAAGTGACCTGCGCAAGCCTGATTGCCTGTGAAAGAGACCAGACCACTTACACTATTTAGCCACCTTGACATTTTTAGCCGGGTAGATTTCGGCACATATCAGAACAAGCGCATCTTTTCATAAAACAAATTTATAGATTGTTGGATGTTGTAAAGAGGCACGTTTAGCGAAAACTCCTAAAATTACAGATCATGTCGAATCTATTTCTTGGTGAGAGTTAAAAGGTATTTTAATGAGTCATTGTGTTCGATTATTCTTTAAGCATTGGACTGAAAAATATAAACACACATATAATGGTATCAAATTGATGAGCAGTAATTTTTGCTTGGACGTAGGGTCCACCCGGTCCCAAGGGAACACAAGGTTCCCAGGGACCCACCGGTCCACCTGGACCAACGGGTGATGCTGGTGACCAGGGCTTTCAAGGACAGGTGGGGGATCCAGGACCCCCAGGTCCACCCGGACCACAAGGTGTAGACGGTGCTTCAGGACCATCGGGACCTCCCGGACCACCGGGAAACGAAGGTAGGACAAATGTCTTTATAATATGCCCTCATGTCAATATTAAGAATTGTTGCCACTGAAGAAGATATTGTACATATATAAGGCACCCAAGTAGGCATTTCGGAGGAGTTCAGCTACGGCACTACGACCGTTTTCTAAAGGCATTGTGGGACGGTTGGTATCTCGTATACATCCGGTGACATCTCAGAAATTCATCGGCAACATTTAAGCGATATGCAGGAAAACACGCTTGTCACTTGAGCTGTAAACATGTCTAAGTCGTGGCCTAATAAATATTTCATCTTCAACCGCGGAATGAAAATGAGCCACGAATTACTATCGTGGGCCGCTAGGGGGGAAGTGTTACTAGGTCACGTGATGTGACCTCAGGTGGCGTGCTGACCAGACTTAGAAAACATTTTGCATTTCGGTGGTGCGAATGTCTGACGGGCAAAATGCATGCTAATACTCTGTCTTGGCCCCCCAAAACTAAAAATCCTGGGTCTACCACTGCATAATACAGTAAAAACGAGCATCAATGTTTCTAAAGAGTGCTTTTTGTTGAAGAAAAAATCCATGAATTATAAAAGAGTAAATTACTACTAACCTCACAGCAAAATTTCCTTGATGAAAGACTTGAGGTTGGATTTGGGCTCCTTTCTAACGAGCGTTTATCTCCAATTGAAAAATAATTGTGTTTTTTTTAGGGGCTATGGGACCATTTGGCACTACTGGTAACCAAGGTCCCATTGGCCCTCAGGGTCCCCCTGGTGTAAAAGGAGACACGGGCATTGCTGGTGCAACAGTGCCCGGTCCACAAGGTCCTCCAGGGTCAGTTGGACCGCAAGGCAATATTGGTGTAAAAGGGGACAAGGGTCCAGTGGGCGATGACGGCGATCAGGGTCCCCAAGGTGACCAAGGACCTATTGGACCACCGGGAATATCCATTCTAGGTAAGTGTGAAAGTCTTCCCTGCTTTTGATTTTCGTGGTTTTGTGGGGAAATTCACGGGTGTTCATGTTTTTGGCAGAGGGTATTTGCATCAAATGGATTTGTAAAGTTCGTAACTAGATCGTTACCTTTGATGTTCATTCGAGTTTCTAAATTACATGAGATAACTATTATTTACACTGTGGTTTTTGGTGAGTTTACGTCGTTTAATGTTTTTACATCATCGTTCTACATTTAGCTATTTAAATAGTTGATTTATTCTATAGTACCTTCGTTTATTTGGGTCATATCTATCTGTTAGAAGAAAGGACTAGAAATAGAGCAGCGTATTATTGGGCTCGTTCTATTACTGTAAACCAGCGAGACTACACACGCTTTGAGTGCGTCAACTGGAGTAATTCGATTTCATGACTTTCTTAAAATTGAGCAACCGTTTGAAAAGCCCCATTGCAACGAGTTGAAGAGTAGATATTTTCATGTTGCTTAACGTCTTGGGATGAACTTGATGCTTTACTTAGTCGACTTTCAAGTGAGATCCCTGACAGTGTGCCGCTCTTGGCCCTTGCCGACACTTCTTTAACCTTGTTTTGACTGCCAACAACATGTTGACACAGAATTTTGGGATTGATGCAACTACGTATATAGAAAACAAGGCATATCAGCTGTGTTTTTGGAACATTTTCAGACACCGACGAATGCCTTTTCAACCACGGCTGTGCCCAGGTCTGCATAAACACGTTTGGATCATACAAATGCTCATGTGTAGAAGGCTATGCGTTATCGGATGACGGCAAGACGTGCGACAGTAAGTGTTCCTCCCCATCTAGGTAAATTTCCTGTCCAGCATACATGTAACCTGCGTAAATAATTAGAGAAATCCGATCCCAGTCACTTTACAGAAAATACAAGTGCAGGCGCATATCGTATAACCATGGAAACCTTCCGTCTGACGTCTAGGCCTAGCGTATAACTCCATTGCCTTGCAATGAAATTGTGGAGCACGGGGATATTCAAGCAGGGATCGCAAGTTCCGTTTACTGTCTGTGGACATAGCAAGACATCTGTTTTGATATGATGTAGTTAAATGTTTACATTTGATTTAATGTTTCACTACCTTAAAAATGAAATAAAGTCCCTCTAAAAATTCTTAAATTTTTTAATACATTCAAGATCTATCCATAAACATATCTTTCCATGTCCACAGCAACGTAAACTGGGTTGTAGAAACACGTGACTGGCACCCATTTTCAACACCAAAAAGTGCCTCCGGACTTAGTCCCTTGGCACGTGATGAATGCCGTATCTAGCGTATACGCCAAGAAAGAAAACGTTTTTTGGGGAGCAGACGCTCCTTGTAAATTGTATATTATTTATCACAGATGTCAATGAATGTCTACAAGACAACGGAGGCTGTTCAGGCGGCAATTGTTCGGATGTCTTAGGAAGTTTCAGTTGTTCTTGTGGTAATGGATTCCTCTTGGGAAACGATAAGCGCACATGCGTTGGTAAGTTAATTAGATTTGTATACTATTTGCACCCGCTGATATATCGCATTGACTCGTTCTAAAACACCTCCTAATCCAAAAAACTGTTCAATGGACCATTATGAAACTTGGAACATGTAGGCTAATCTTGATGAGACGAGGATGTCCGAGTCTGGCAACTGTGGTACCCTCTAAGTTCGTCGGTGTTTTTCACGAATTTGCAATTTAGATTCTATTATAAAGACGACAGTACAGCACCGTTCAATTTTATGATGATTCTTTGACACTTAATGGCCATTTTTATTATCCATTTGAGTAGTTTGTGTACTTGCACAGCCGCTGAGAGGATCATTATAAAAACTTGCAGTAGTGTGCCCACAGGCAACAGCACCACCTTGCATTGTTGGCATCTGCAGTTGCATTTTCTTGAAATATGGCAATGTATTCCAATTAACTTGGTAGACGTATCCTACTACAGCTTTGCCTCCCAATGCCAACTTCATTTCATGTTTACATGTATATTTCCCTGACATATTTTTCGCTAAGTAGTAGTCTTGTATATGACGGCAATAACCAATCCTACAAGTTTCCGATTCATTGTGCTCTTCTTGAAGTAGTTCAGCTCAACGCGTTGCTCTTCTTACGTTCGGGATTTTCGAGTTGTCGAATTCCCAAGAGTCCTCGAAGCGTTTTTGTAGCCGATATTGGAGCAAATGTTCTTTTTTGTAGCTTAAACAAAATGTTGTGACGGTAAAGTACATATGAGACATATCCAAAGAGACTAATTTGATTGACATTTCAACGGTAACACAGATTGAAATGCAGCTCCATATAGTCTTCAACAATATCATCGTTTTATTAACATACCACCTGTCTTGTTACTTTTGTGTCGTTTTTCAGATATTGACGAATGTTTAACCAAGCCTCCTTGTTCTGCCAATGAGAAGTGCTCTAACATACCTGGAGGCTATTACTGTATTCCAGAATCAGGGTTTAAGGGGAACGCAGGTTAGTGACATTATAACGCCATACTTTCAAAAAACTGAGAGTAAACAGTTTTACACACAGCAGTTCTTGAAGTATGTGTCAGCCTAACCCCATTGACGCTAAAGTGTTCTATGTTTAGGGGTAAGGTGTCAGTAGACTTTCTAAACTCCGCGTTCTTAGTTGCAACAGTTTGGCCTGTTGGGTTTAGTCCTCGCTTGCCCCCCTCAAGGCTGCTGGTTTAAATCCCACAGGACACCATTGCTTGACTGGTCAGCTCGAATTTAATTCACTTGCTTGTACATGTATGTATATCTATATGTATATGTATGAATGCGTCTAAATGTATATACGAACAGGTTATTACACAGAAAATAGTTTCAGTCGTTCTGTTTAATAGTACAGGCTGTGAGGGATGCGCGCGTCTCATACGAGGCGTGTGGGACTAACTGTACTATTTTTGGTTAGTAAGAGGACAATGCAATGGAGGTAAATGATTTTACATTTGACCAATCGCCATGCCGGACTGGAAAGTGAATTGGTTGTAAATTTGCCTGGTTTCTTAAATTTTGGCAGCATATACATCACCCACCTTTTGTGTTTGTTAGGTTTGGACGTAAATTTAACGACGAATTCGTGATTTGTAGGTTCACAAACAGGCGCTATGGGAACTGGGCTTTTGCAAGACTCTGTGATAATTGGGTTCATCGCTTGGCTTGCTCTTCTCACTCTCGTTGTTTTCATCATTATGATCTGCGTTTGTGCTGCCAGGTTAAGACAGCAATCGAAAACAAAGCTCTACGACAACGCCTTGCGCATGAGCACGCATGGCAGTATATGGGGACTGAATGATCTGCGAGGTGAAGAGTTTAAGACGGTGAGCATTCCGCGAATGGAAACGTCGAGACCGGGGTCCATGAGGAGCTCGTTTGTGACTCCTCGCGCACGGCCCGGAAGTCGTGCCCACAGCTCTGTGAGCCAACAACGGGAAAGGCTTCCTGACGAAGAAAGGGAAGTCACTGCTGAGACAAATGCTGTTGACACAATGTATTAATCACCTTTTTCAAATACATGTGTCACCACTGTATTTATATTTGAGAATGATTAATGTGGTGAAAACTTACTGAGAAATTGTACTTCATCTGTCTGTAAATCACTTGGCTTATTTTCCTGAAATTGCAATAAATTAGTGATCATATATTTAAACTATGTACATTTGTTTTTGCCACGATTTGGGTAGGCAGATAATTTGCTCAAAGAAACAATATAATTGTGGCTCCATGTAAAAACACCAATGTAATCAAAATCACAATATGACCTTTTATTTAAAAAGAGTTTGACATTGTGTTCTGGGAGAATTTAAGCGGGCCCATGCCCCCCGTCTAAACCCGCCACTGATTACCGTTCCTTATAACACTTCATACGTCCATGGACTGCATAATTGGGGGATCTGGGGAGCTGCTCCAAGGTACAAGGGAGGGGTACAAACCAGGAGGGTGGGAAATGGATACTTGATGACCCCCCTCCCAGGGGGTACATGGGAAGAGTGCTAAACAGGTAAAAACCAATGGGATATTCCTCATGAAACATTGAATGTTGAGCCACTCCCTTCGTCACAAATTTTGGTTGATCCTCTGACCATTGACAACAAGTGTTGAGGTGGTGGACCCTGGTTTTGTGCATGATCTCAACGACTGGGGCCATCATTCCCCAGTACGATCCTGGGCTCCAACTTTTCATTACAGAGTTCTCCCAGCTCTCTGTTCATTTTATGTCCAACCAACAATTTCGAATCTGTTCCCTATTGAATACTCCAGGGCATGGGCGGCGCAGCACTGAAAAAAGTGGAGAGCTAGAGCCCCCCCGCCACCCACCCTGTGATGCACCGCCGATGCAGGCTGCTACCAGTGCAACCAATTGGTTTGTGCAGTTGCTGCAACACAAGAAGAAAGCAAGACCTTTCATCGCTACCACGACACTATACATTCTGATACTTCATCAAATATAATTTTAGTACATAGGCGGACTTAGGATTTTGGGGGGGCAGGGGACCCCCCTCCTTGGCTGCTGCAAAAAAATAAAACAGGAAAAACGTAGGGAAGTGTTGAGTTTATTAATTAACCCCGGTAATTAAAATTGTGTACGGCTGAAACAAGATTTCAATGTGTGCAGTTTTAGTGTTTGTGAGGCGGGGGGGNGGGGGGGGCTCAGGTCCAATTTCAAGTCTCAAATTCGAAACACGGCGGAATTGGAACTATGGCTAAGTATAGGTGCTCTCCCGCGATATCCCATGCGACCGGCAGTGGTGTCGGGCACAACGATTCCGTTTCCGTCGTCTGCTCCACTGTGTTGGCAATAATTACGCGATTGCTTAGGTCCTTAGGAAATCGTCTTGAGTTCAGGTTTGACAAAGAGAAAATTATGAGATTCTGAGTGATTCACTATGGCTTCGATTGAAGTTGACATCTTACCAGCAGCTTCTGTTTTTTCATCATCACCAACATTCCATTTTTATTAAAAAATGAAGTAATTTTCTTCATTCCCCAGCGGAGCAGACGACGGAAACGGAGTCGTAGTGCCCAGCGCCACTGCCGGTCGCCTGAGATATCGCGTCGGAGAGCCTATACTTAGCCATAGTTCCGTTACGATTGCGCCGTGTTCCGAATTTGAGACTTGAAATTGGATCTGAGCCCCCCAAACACTAAAACTGCACACATTTAAATCTTGTTTCAGCCGTAAGATTTTAATTAGCGGGGTTAATTAATAAACTCAACATTTCCCTACGCTCTTTGTTCTGGCGCAGTGTCANCACTGCCGGTCGCCTGAGATATCGCGTCGGAGAGCCTATACTTAGCCATAGTTCCGTTACGATTGCGCCGTGTTCCGAATTTGAGACTTGAAATTGGATCTGAGCCCCCCAAACACTAAAACTGCACACATTTAAATCTTGTTTCAGCCGTAAGATTTTAATTAGCGGGGTTAATTAATAAACTCAACATTTCCCTACGCTCTTGATGTTTCATTTTTTGCGGCAGTCAAAGGGGGTGGGGGCCCGAGCCTCCCCCCCTAAATTCGCCTGTGCAAGATACCATACGGTGGGACCCAACATGTTGTCTCGGGGAATCGGGCAAAGTGCGATTGTATATGCAGCGCAGCCAGAAGATGCGTGAGCCGGGTATGTGGACCTTCTGTTCGGAAAATCTACCGATGGACTAACGGGAACGCCGCGATCTTGGGCACCCCTTTCTCCTCGTCCTACTTGCTTACTCAATATTTCCTCGCGGTTCAGGCTGCTGCTGTTTTATTTTTGCTTACGGCAGCCAAGGGGGGAGGGCGGGGTCCACTAGCCCCCCCCCCTAAATTCGCCAATGTACTTACACTCTAGTTTGTTACATAGTCCGAACTTCAACGTTCTAACGTGTTTTCTAAGTACCTTTTTAATTACCGTAGATCCATGTAGTTTGACGTTCCTTTGAGTAAGTATATAGGCAATGTTAAATAGAACGTTTTTTGTATGCTACAGTTGAGTCGAGCAACTACAAGTAACGAAGAAATAAAATTTAACATCACCGCAACTCATGCTCGCGCTCATTTATGTAGGCCTAAAGATTTTCGTTATTTTGTTTGTATTTTTGCGGTTGCAGCACACGGAACAGCACAGGATGGATATTTAGAGTAATGAAGCTGCAATAACTTGCAATGACAACAACAACAACAAATAAAATGTAGAACTCCAGGGGAGCGAAAAAGAGGCTGCAAAAGTGCTTGTCGGATATTGCAGGATTTTGGGTGAATACATAGAGAATAGAATCTCGATGTGTAATCCATCCTTCAGCATTGGACAATTCACACCGCGCTGCAAGGTATACTTTTAGCATTAGGTGAAAGGGTCAACAACGGACATTGAACCAAGCGCTAAGAAACTGCCTTTTATAAGGAAAGACAACAGTTTTTAAGGTTAGTTTTATTCGGAACACTATTTTCTGGTTATACTGTATTTTGGAATTAGATTTATGTCCCTGGGCTGCAATTTAATACGCGTGTGGCCCGGAGAGTTCCCAGTGGTGAATTTATAGGGGGACCAAAGCGGCCATGGCACCCCCTAAAATTTTCCTAGATTCCCTTTGGCAGTTCGGGGGTGCGAATGTGTGATGGGCAAAATCCTGGCAAATAATCATTCCTGCCCCTCCAACTCAAAATCCTGGATCCGCCCCTGGTTCTCCTACATTCTTGCGTAAGCAACGGTTCAATGTGAACATTTGTGGATTGCATGTTTAGCCTTCGATTTGGCTTAAGCAATCATTTGATCTGAAATGGCTGGAGTAGGGGGCACTGCGGTTTGAGACTCAGACCCGTTAACAGCGGAATTGGTGATGATTTTTTTACGGCTAGGTAATATGCACTTGCATTAGCGTTTGAGTCGAGTGAACAAGGTGTCGAGGATAAAAATTTCCTGGGACTATAATGCAAATCCTCAAACTTAGACCTGGTTGAGTCACTGTCTTCACTTGACGATGAACTGGGCGTGTCGTCACTGCCATAATTCACCATCGCCGCAGGTTGCTCATGGTATGCTATAGGCTGAAACCAAGGCAAGTGCATGATGTCGCTGGGTAGAGTTCAGTTGCCGTCTCATCGCGAGAAACATCTAGCCAAAATCACATACTCTTTTTGAAATCACACGGCAAGTTCTCGCTAAGTCTTGCTTTTCTAGCAAGATCTTAGCTTGGTCTTAGCGTTATCGAACTCTACCTTGTACTGCTTAATTATTGGCCATGGCGGAGATTGCGCTGATGCAAGGTTGAAGCCAGTTTCTTTGCTATCAGTAACAACTACTGCAGTGACTTGAGCTTGCAACGCCTCTTGTTTCAAAAACCCAGTTCTAGAAGGTGCAGTAATTACATGTATCACCTTTTCAGAATCCTGAGGATTTGTCATTATCTCTGCGTAATTTCTTAAATTGACTGATGTTACAAACGTTTTCCTCGCACTCGTCACACACAGATCAAAGTGCATGAGAGCAACGGCGGCAAATGATCCAGGGCCTCGGACGTTACAGCCGAAGTGACGCGTGGACAATTATTTAGAACCCATATAAATTAATTCTTTTTCAACATTTGTCTTGGATAACAGAAAAAAACATGTTTTGACTAAAATAACCCTAAAAACGGTTGTCTTCCCTTTTTAGGTTTACCCCTTTAATACATGATTTCCGCTCACGTTCGTTTTCCCACACCACCAAAATACATGTAGGTCTATGGATTGGGCCATTGAACTTTCGCAGTCATGTTTAGTTCAACATCCACTCGTGTTGCAAGCATTGATATAAGTACATGTACCACCAAATCGCATTGAGTCCCTAGTTCTTGCTTCCTGTACAGTATGTGTTTGATTTACCAATTAACAAAATCACCCTCTACTCGACTGCAAGAAACAACAAGAGAACGAACTTAAAATCGGATGTTTGTCTAGATGACAAATCAGTACAACAGTCATCACTGTAAACCATTAAGTCACAAATTTTGTTATTTTTTCCACTCACCTTTACAACCAAACGGCCCTAAACAATACAGAAGTGAAGAACATATTGCACTTACCTCCACATCTGATGGCGATATTTTCCAG
The DNA here is from genome assembly GCA_002633005.1 of Phoronis australis. Taxonomy (NCBI): domain Eukaryota; kingdom Metazoa; phylum Phoronida; family Phoronidae; genus Phoronis; species Phoronis australis. The sequence continues at coordinate 1,644,231 of NMRA01000019.1, read as the reverse complement.
TATATCGGTAAAGTCGTACGTAAACAGAAAAAAAATTGCATTAATGCACACTGGTAGATTGTATAATAAAAGAACATCTTTGAGATTAAACAACGAGTGAAAAGCTAGTCATTCCTTACGCCCAATGATATTCATTACAAGAGTGCGAACTGTATGCTGTGGGTAGATTTAAACGTTAATCAGAAAGGCATCAGCTTTATGTATCAATTCCAATAAAAATTCAAAACCTTACTGCCATTTCTTACAAAACTGCTTCTGGTCATCACTAACTTAAGTAAGTGGGTTAGGTATTCTCTTCCTTTACTCAAGGTCGTGAGTTTGAGACCCACTGGATACAGTGTTGGACCCTTGAGTTGGGTATCTAGCTATTGAACTCGTTTTTAATTTTATAAATAATGAAGCATAAAATTAGGTCCAAGTAAGCAGTGGAATGGGCCTGTCTTAGCGACCTGCGCACGCCTTGTACAAGGTGACTAAGAACGCAATGCAATGTTTCTAAGAAGCGCTTAATTTTGACGTGTAGTACAATAAGAGAGTTCACTTCTGAGTTCGCTGTTATCGCTACTCCCAGCGCCGCCAAGTGGTCCATACCCAACTGCCAAAGAAGAAGCACAGAACAATGGGAAGGGCGCATTTTGTAGTGCAATAAATTGCGCTAATTCATCCAAAAACAACCAGTACATGTTCCGGCGACATGTCAGACGGGATTTTAATGTGATAGGCTAGTGGTTTGTCAAGGCCTGATAAGTCTGTTTGAAGAAATTTCATGCTAACACACCGGTCTTGTTAACAGTTCGCGTATTTTTTTCAGGTGTACTTGCATCACCAGCAGCAGCACAGTCTCCGGACCTGAATATGCAAACAGATATCAAGGATAACGACCACGTTGTCTTAGATGCCAAGTACCTCAGACCATGCTACAAAAATAGCAAGACAAAGATCAGAAAAGCAAAGAATCCACGATCATCAGTGGTGTTTTTCAATAGTTTTATTTTTTGAGGTTCGTTGAATTAAAGCTGCTGACACATGGAGACGCTTTTTGCATTTCAAATAAAACGCTAGAATTTTAAGCTATGCTTCAGAAACCTGGGCCCGGTCTCAAATCTTGTACTCAAAACGAAGTTGAAACTATTTTTTGCAATTTCTCTGCTCCTTTTGTGCGAACTTAAGATAATTGGCTATCAGTCTGTGCTCGAATACATTATAGTTTATTCATAGGAGTTTCTAGTTCAAGTTTGCCCTTGAAGACCCTTATATTCGTGCTACAAACTCGAGTAAAAACTCGAAATTTCGAGTTCAAACTACATCTACAGATTCATTAGATGGATCCAGAAGTCATCTTAAAATCGTGCAGACACATACAGAGAGAACAATTACGGTCCCTGTGGCCGTATAGTCAAGTTCAAGGCACGGAAGAGATAAGACTTCCGAAACCGACTATAAGAGATCAAGATGAAGGTTTGGGGCCAAAAAAAACGTCACCAGCGAGACGAAGTGTCAGTGTTGATGCTATGAGATCAGGAAGACCGGCAATAGCGGCACCAAGTGCATATAATAAGGCCATGGAAAATAACATAGTGCCACTACCGACACCATCAGTGAATGCTGAAGCGGTTGAACCAAGACGACCGCCACCAAAGGAACAAATAGCGGATGTTGAGGAACCATATGCATATTTTAAGCTTTGAGACAAGCAAGACAGGGATCATCGGGACCAAGGCCGTATGTTAAAGCTATAAGACCAACAAGAACGCCATCACAGGGACGAAGCTCATATGCTGAAGCCATGGGACTAACAAGACCGCCTAACGCGGGTTCCAGTGTGTATGGTGGAGGAATGAGACAAATAAAACCGCCACAACTATCGCCAGCTACGGTAACACGTTCGTTTATTGAAGTTATGGAACCAACAAAAACAACATTCACGAAACCATGTGGGCACGTTGAAGCTCTGGGACCAAGAAGGTCAAATCCAGCGGGTCCACGTCCGTATGTTGAACTTATGAGACCAACAAGAACGCCAAAGGTGATAACAAGTAGTGTGCATCCTGAAGGTTTCAGATTTACAAAACCGTCACCATGGCCACATGTCGAATCATTGAGACTAACAGGCCGGTTACCTTTGGGACCAAGTTGGAGTGATGCGGTGCTGGGACGGACAAGACCGCCACTACCGGGACCAAATGAGGACGTTGAGCAAACGATACCAACAAAAACGTTTCCACACAAAACAACTATGAATGATGTAGCAATGGGGCCACCTGGACGAACTGAATATGTTGAAGCCATGGGACGAAGAAGACCGCGATCGGCGGGACCACGTGAGTATATTGATGCTATGGAACCAAGTACGTGGCTTCCAAATTGGACCACATAAATATCTTGAAAACATGGGAACAACAGTAGCTCCACCACCACCGCCGCCACTACCGAGCCCAACTTCCTGTTTTGAAGCATGGGACAAACAAGGGCGACGTGGCGGCGTGAGCATATTAAAGTTACAGGATCAAGAAGAGAACTTCGAACGAGACCACGCAAAAATCATGAAAAAATGAAAAAAGCAATGCCTCTACAGCCACCGCCGGCACCACCAAGACCAACTTTGCTTGTTGACGCTTTGGGACCAAGAGGATCACACCCACCGCGTTTAAGCGCGTATGCTGCAATTTCGGGACAAAAAAGACCTCCACCAAAGGGGCCAATTGAGTACCTTAAAACTACGAGGTCAAAAAGACCGCCTCCACCAGGAAAAGGTGCCTATAATGTAACCAAGGGAGAAACAAGATCGCAACAACCGGGACCATATGCAGGAGTTGAAATTTTGGATCCACCACTACGACCAATTGAGCACTTTGAAAATTTGGTACGAACAATAAGGCCTCAAACGGGAACACGAAAATATGACGATGCCATGGGAGAAACAAGGCCTTCACCACCATCGCTCCCACCTGGACAAAGTTCGTATGTTCAAGCCATGGTGCCACCAAGATCGCCTCCACAGAAATCAAGTGCGTATGTTGAAGTTATGGAACGAACAAGACCGCCACCAAAGGCAACAATTGAGTACGATGATGCTACGGCATCAGCAAATGAGCCATCCCTGGGACCAAGTTCGTATGTTGAACATATGGGACCTACCAGACTTCATTCAATGGGATTAAATAGCAATGTAGAAGCTATGGGATCAAAAATACAGTCGCGACGGAGAGCAAGAGAATATGCTGAATCTATGAGACCACCAAGACTTCCACTACCTGGATCAAGGGCATCTGTTGAAGTTATTGTACGAAAAAGACCTTCACCAAAGGGAAGCTGGCTGCACCGGGACCAAGATCGCATATCGGAACTGTAGGACAAACAAATCAGAAAGTTCTGGGACGAAAAGCGAATTGGAACCCTATTGTACTAACAAAACCGCTACCACCGGCACCAATAACAAATAATGGACTGATCAGTATAACAAAAAGCGCCTCCACTGGGACCAAGTGCGTGTGTTGGATCTATACAGCCAACAAGGCTTCCTCATCTGGCACCAAGTGAGTATACTGAACATAAAAGGACCAACTAGACCATTACAGCTGGTACCAAGAGCGAATCGTGAATCCACTGGAAAAACAAAACCGCCTCCACCGGGTCCAAGTGCCTACGTTGACTTTCTGGGACCTACGAAACCCCTTGTTGTGGAACCAGTCGCAAATGCTGAAGCTATAGGTACAAAAAGGCCGCCTCCACCGGGACCAAAATCACATTTTGGAGCTGAGGGACCAAAAAGACCGCCACCAAAAATGGGTCAAAGAGCAAACTTCGAACCCATTGGAACAAAAAAACGTTGCCGTCGTTACCAAGAATGACTTGTGAACCCATAGGTATAACACGACCACAACCATCAGAGCCAAATGCGATTGCTGGATCTATGCGGCCAACGAGACCGCTTCCACCGGGACCAAATGTGTTTAAGGATGTTACAGGAACAACAAGAAGGCCAACACAGGTACCAAGAGCGAATCGTAAATTTACTGAACCAACAAGACCCCCTTTAGGGTCCAAGTGGTTGCGTTGAATTTATGGAATCTACGAGACTGCCAGCTCTGGACCTGGTCGCGAATGCTGAAGCTATAGGAATAACGGGACCCCCTCCAGCAGGACCAAGATCGCAAGTTGGAGCTGGTGGACCAACAAGACCACAACAAGCAATGGGTCCAAGAGCGAAATATGAACCCTTTGGACCAACAAGACCGTCAACAACGGGATCAAGTTCGAATTTTGAAGCCATTGTTCCAAAATGAAAGCCTCCACCTGGACTAAGTGAGTATGTTGAATCAAATGGACTAACAAGACCACCTCCACCAGCACCAAGTGCGTATACTGAAGTTAAAGGACCAATAAGATCGCCACCACAGGAATCTGGTGAGACTTTGAAAGCTGTTGGACCAGCAGGACCGCCAAGCCCACCTCCAGCAATGGGACCCAGTACGTATAATGAAGNGGCCAACGAGACCGCTTCCACCGGGACCAAATGTGTTTAAGGATGTTACAGGAACAACAAGAAGGCCAACACAGGTACCAAGAGCGAATCGTAAATTTACTGAACCAACAAGACCCCCTTTAGGGTCCAAGTGGTTGCGTTGAATTTATGGAATCTACGAGACTGCCAGCTCTGGACCTGGTCGCGAATGCTGAAGCTATAGGAATAACGGGACCCCCTCCAGCAGGACCAAGATCGCAAGTTGGAGCTGGTGGACCAACAAGATCACAACAAGCAATGGGTCCAAGAGCGAAATATGAACCCTTTGGACCAACAAGACCGCCAACAATGGAGCTCGCTGTAGCAATGGGAACAACAAGACGGCCTTTACAGGGTCCTAGCCGTATGTTGAAGCTACGGAAATAACCAAGACTCCGGCTTTTATAGAGGATGTTGAAGCGCAAGTAATGGAATATTCACCTGGTCTAAGTGTAATATTCACCCGGTCTAAGTGTTGATGTTAAAACAGTTGAACCAACACCACCTCTACATTGACTTAAAGTGGTTGTTCATCCGATGCAATAATCACCGCCATCGGTACCCAAATGTCTTGACAAGCTTTTATCTTGTACAATTGTGAAAAATGATTGTTTTTTAAATTTATTGCCAAGTACCTCACAAAGACTGTTTCCGAATGATTATTTTTCAAAATTTAACGGATTTTATCCATTTTACGGAGGAATTGTGCATGTATCATTGAAACTATTCAAACGTACGTTTAAACATCTTCGCCCACAAGCTCGTGTTTCAATAGCTCCTTTTCAATGCCTAATTCTTATTAAAATTTCATATGCAATTATTCCCACTTTGTGTCTCAAACGTGGGGAGTCTTCGTTTTGTATTTGGGCTCCGCTGAGCCTGTTATGAAATCGTGATCTGTGACACTAATCTGCTCCACGTTTACAAGTATCTGGTGGGGCAATGGTAGCGTCTGTGACAACTAGGGAGAGTGCTTGCTATTGTGCTGTGAACAGGGATGAACATGTATTGGATTCCTTTGCGCCAATTTCCAAGAAAAATGAATACAATGCTACTTGAATAATTAAGCCATGCACTGTCTACACGTACAGCCTGGTAAACGAAATAGAAGCTTTCCATTAAATGATATGTGGAAGAAATCTTACTCTACGGACTTTTTGTTGAAAAGTGTCTGGTTATGTTAATAGATGCTGTTAATTAAAAACATTCTAATTGTGTCCAATTTTATTAAATATACTCGCTAGGTACAATCTTGTATCGAGTGGCGTTGTTAAGGCTTCAAATATATTGTAGGCTTGTAACTTTGTTTTCAAGACTGCTAGGTACATGTACATGCAATAATCGTCGCTTCATTGTAAGTATTAGTAACATCATTTAATGGCATTCATAGTTTTCATTCTAATGATAGCAGAGACGAAAAAAATCAATTTCGTGTGAGCAATGTTCCTCGACTAGTTTTCATTTCTTCCCATTTTTGTTAATTTCAGAGTGTTACGTAAGAATGGCCGTGTGAAAGACGCAAGATCCTCTTAAAAACTGCTTCGCCACACCTGGAATGTTCAAGGGTGTTCTTGAGGAAGCTCAATTTTAAAGTTGTCGGTGTTGAACATTGTATTTTGCGGTATACACGGAGACTTTTTAACTTGACTAAATACTTGCAATTTGCCACCTCCATTTTTGTTAACACTACGGTTGAGTTCCTTAGTTACAACCATTTCTCGAAGAAAGCCAGAATACTTGCAGAATTTGCTCTTAATACAAGCAATATCTCGGAAATTTTTGAGCGATGTTGCACAATTTCGAGATGCAGGGCTGTATTGTCTGATAGACAGAAGTCACCATCCAGAGCCAATAAGTTGTCTTAAAAGGTTGGTCTAGAGGAAGCGCTAAAGCGATTGATCAGGTGCAGATAATGAGACAAACTCGCACAATCAAAACTGGATTCACGTTTGGTTGCAGTGATGAAGCAGTTAACCACTGAATGCCACACATGTTAATTAAGGTTATTCCAGAAATGTACCTGCATCTTGAGTTGACAGAGTGGATCGACACGTTAATCTATGTGGTTCTATTTTATTCATAGCACGCTTATCAAAAATGGACAATAGGATGTATTTAGCGAAGCACTCTTTAATAAAGTTGCGGTCATAATTGCCATCATAATCGTCGTCTGTGCTGTTGTGATTCTCAGTCTCAATTATTACCGTTATCATTAGCAGTATCATCAAAGCGTCAGGTCACATGTCGAGCCTGGTTTGTCTGTGGATAACAACTGTAAAAATTGCGTTTAAAATTTCAACAAAACTTGTTAGGCCTACGCATACAGCACACATCACGAATTTTTGGCCGACCGGTCGGAAATTGGTCGACGACCGGCCGTCGACCGGTCGTCTAGCCGACCAGCAGCCGACCAACAACGGTCGGCTAGGAGCCGTCTACTGAGTCGCCTCTGTGGTCGGCACTTGGGTCGGCTAAGTGGTCGCCTAGCGTAGACGACCAATTCGGATTAAGCGTGTCCTTGGTCGGCAATTACCATTTTATGACTTAACGGGTGAACTTTGGCCAAACAAACATTTTACTGTTCGCAGTTCGTTCACCACTGGCAACTCAGGTCTTGACATCGGTTTATAAACTTTTGTTCAACTATTGAAAGGAAATAAAATCGAATCAACCTACAAATACGAAGTGCGTGACATTACACCAGCCTAAAACTTTATGTTGAATTAATGACGGCGTGGTAAAATCAAACGTTAAGTGATATCGCGGAAGCATAATTTCTAAATTTAGATATGAGACTTTTTATACAGTACATTTTGCACAAAAACAAGCACGAAATTTGAAATTTACAGTAAAATTGCATAACAATCAGAATACAACACTCAATACACGACCTCAAGTGTTTTCATGCAGCGGAATGCTCAACAAGCATCACGCATTTGCGCTCATCCGTTATTGCTCTTGATGATCACTTCATCACGCTGTATATTGCGATTTACCACAGATAATTATTGCTTATTTCTGTATAATTTCTTAATATG
>NMRA01000019.1:1603926-1635486 GCA_002633005.1 Phoronis australis | reverse complement strand
TCTGGATTTTTCCGCTTCAGCTTTCCATTCAGGTAACTAGTGCACAGCACAGTGTTTTTACTATCCCGTGCGGCTCCACTGCAACGAATCACTTCTGGTACAATCTTTCGTAAACGACGTTCGTATTTTGCACATTTCTTCGGGGTAACAGTTTTCCAAGAGCTAGATATTCATTGGACAAGTTTCTGTTTGGTAATCGGTTTTATTTTCTGTCTGTTAGTCCTTGAGCTCATGCTCTAAATGTTTTGAAAATGCAACTCTTTATTTACGCAGATACGTTTTCCTGCCCGTGGGCACCGCGGACTCGCTGAATTCACCAACCAAACATTTATTTTTGAAAATGAACTCAAAAGTGTAGTTAAAACACCGTCTTGATCATAGTCGTCAGTGCAGAAAACCGAAATGAACAAATTTGTACACACTGCTCAAAGCACTTTTGTGGACATACGGAAACGCCAACGTCTCTGTCTTACAGCTCTGCGTGTGCTTGGCATTTCTGATCAAAGCGCTCTCATGCTGGAAACTTTATAAGACTGAGCACCGTTTCAAAAAATTGTATTTTTTCTTACAGCTGAGCACAGAATTATTATGCGATTTTAGGACTGAAACGGAACCAAATCTCGAGTGGTGACTCATTAGAATGTGCAAAATTCGGGGAGGGGAGTGGCTGGCAATACAAGCATGATTTTTTTATTTTCGCGCCAAACATGTAGTTACCACTTCTCATTCAGCGTCACTTACTACCTGAGGTGGCCAGATCATACATGTACGCTATCAAGATCACCAGACGCTTTGCTTCTCAAAAGTGCACCTTTGTGTATTTTCTTTCATTTTTTGCCATCGCAATCGCTTTACCAAAGTTTCACGCACATATGCCGCGTAGAGACAAATACCTCTTCACCACGTTTTAACATCTTGCCGTTCACAATTGTTTTATTTTGCATAATTTGTCAATATGTTGTTGACAGAAAATAGTTATTTTTGGAACAACGTGAACGACCAACTGATAAAGGAATAAGTGTATACATGTAACTGCTAGCCAGATTTTAACGTCACCGATACACTGAAAACGGAATGCGCAAGGCTACCTTGCTGTAGCCTCAACAGTGGTGATGTCACCGTCTTAGTTCGTGGAAATCGTAACCATAATATGATTTCGAAGTTAGAGCCATCGAAGTCCGTGGGTTTAGGGCATACTGTACCTGTAAATGCCCCAACGGTTTTTTGCCAAAGATTTCTAAGCGTGTTTAAAGTGTTTACCGTACGTGTAATTTCGACGCATATTTCTAAGCGCATTTCTATGTACATAAATGTGCCCACTGTTTTACGCCAAAATTTCTTAACATGTTTAAATACTAACATAGAAAATAAATCTGAAACTAAATAAGGCGATCCAGATCCTCCAAAGGATACTATTGTTTCACGAAATGTAGAATATCAATAGGTAAATAAAACAACAAGAATGGATTAACTGAAATTTTCGGATATAATAACGTCCTTTGTCAACAGAAACAGAAATAAAGTAAAAAGAACGTTATTACATCCGAAAATTTCAGTTAATCCATTCGTGTTTTTTATTTACCTATTTAAATACTAACCACATTTTTAACATCCAAACAGTGAGTCTAAACTGATTGAGTCTGAACGTATCTAAGAGTGGAAACGCCCAATTTCTAAACAAGTTCTACACTTTCTCAAGGTGTTGATCATAAGAGTAGATGAAAAATGATCCGACGGAGAAATACTGAACGTGTATTGCCAAAACGCCTAAGAGGCCTCACTTACTGAACAATACACACCGTTAGAAATACAAAAATCACAACTACATGTATGGCAACTTAATCAACCTTTGAACACCCTAAGGAAATACAAGCCACGGAGTCCTGCGATCTTAGAAATGAGATCAAGGTAATGGCAGTGGACAACAGACATTTCTAGTTTACAGAGTTTATGCATTGCATACATGTACATATGCAAACAACTTAGTCAAACTTAATTAGTGATACTCCGCGGAAGCAGGTTGCATCGTCGTTCAGGCAACATACGATCTTGCAAAAAGCACAGTAACTGGAAACGCTGGGGGTAAGACATATCCAAAATAAAATACAGCATGAGTAGTACAGTTGGAGGGCCTTTTTGGCATCAAAGCCAAACGAGATCCTGATGCTAGCAGCGACAACAAACATGTTACTGATGTCACCTTTTGAATCGGGTACTGTGAATGTCTTTGCTCTACAAACCAGGATCGAATGAGACACAGACATAAACATTAAGAGTGAGCAGCACTTTGCGAAATTGAGCAATTAAAGATCTTGGTGACCCGTGTAACCTGAACTGTCCGCACATCTCTAGGACTCTCGCGCGTGTCCAACCATGTGTTTTAGAGGTAGAGCTAGCCACACCGAGATTTCACGTGATTCACCGCGAGAGTGCCGTGTGAGTTTCTGGTTGTCCTCGGTACATGACTTTGGTATCGTGTTAGAGCTCAAGTGGTGATCGGTTGTGGGGATATGCTTTAAGGAAATTGTGAAACATCAAGATGCATTTACGCGTTAGGCCTACCAGCTAGGCATCTACACTTCTTAACACCGTCTTCCAAATTGGGGATCCGTAAGCAGATGAGCCCCAGCCTCACAAAGTTTGTGCCCAAAGACACAAAAATATTCATTTGATGATTTTTTCAGAAAAAGCTTTAGGGTAGTCAACTGACACTCGCCTTGCCCGTTGCAGCTTTTAAGTGAAAACACTCGAATAAACGTCATACTCTTGCACCATTCACCTTCGTCGTTATACAGAAAAATAAGCCTCTTGCGACTCGTGCACCAGCCGTTAGCTACTTTTGTAATATCTTTCGGAAGATTGTGACAGCTTCGCCAAAGCAAATTTTGCTCAAAATTCGGTTTCCTGATTGTTAAATCAAATTCGATAATTCGCTAGTTGGGATTTGTAAGTAACTCTTAAGAAAGGGGAATTTATAGTGGGTTAACAAATTGACCCAAAATAAATTGGTCAATACAGTGTAGGTAACGCTATAAGTAACAGCGCTAACAGTAGATGCATGTGGTTGCTCCACAAAATGAGGCACATCATATCGTTTGGATGGCGTACTTACATGTACATGTGTCACTTAAGATTCATTTAGTTCACTCAAAGGCCAGGGTAGTTTTTTATGACGCCAATCTTGTGTCAGATTTTATTTAGCCAGCGTTTACCGATTCAAGATCGTTCAAAAGATGCATGTATTGTTCACTTCTACGCTGGTAATTCATGTAGCTAATCCATTTAAACCTTGTCTGCTTTGCAAGTGTTCCTGCGGTCACACATTGGTACCATGGGCATCTAAGCTAAGTGTTTCGGTTTGCCGGTATAATAGGCATTCACTTCTTTACACCAGTACGCCCACCTTATGATTGACGTCTGTGCCCGGTTGCATGAAACGGCCCAAATTGGGACTCAACCAAGTTCTCTAAATCTACTACTTATTTGTGGTCTAGTGAAAACATTGATTGCCCTTTCATGTTTTGTTTTTTATGCATTGCTAAGTCAACGTTTGGCTTTAACACAAATCGAAAGTGAACTGTGCGTTGAACAGTCAATATTATCGAAAGTAAGTATGGATGTTTTCATGTAACACCCACAACTGACGAATGAGTCCCTATTTATTTTCAATGAATTCAGGGTTCAGTTTTTAGTTATATTACTAAAAATGCCATTTATCAAAGTGGAGCTCACAATAAAGATGAAATTATAAAAAACACTGCATCTCTGAGTACATAAAGATACAAATACTAAAAAAGACTTAGGAGCCTTGGTTGAGTCTTGCAACCCGCCACTGAAGTCTGGTCAACCAAATGTTCAACATAGATGGTTACTGAACAGTAAACTTTTCGTTTGTTACGGCTTTGTCGAATAAAGTCATCATATTATTTCATAAACTTTTTATCTCAAAGTCAATCTTATGAGGCTGGCAAACACAAAATCCAAACCCTACACACCATGATATACACCTGTATAAAAGAACACCCTGAATAAGGCTCACTCCAGTTAAAATATCTCATGAACACACACCAAAGGGCAAAACAAATAGTACTAGGTAATAAGCTGCATAATATTACTTAGTTATCTAATTCACCATGTCAAGCAGGTCCCAGTATTCCAGTAAGCTTAGCACACATACGTCACCAGTCCTTGGAACGCAACACCAAGCACACGTTTTTGTAGTTTCGTTGTTACACTATAGACAGAAGAGGCGGAGTTGACAGACGCTTCATCGGAGAAACTTGATTACAGCGCACTCTATACCACTCCCACTTTGGTCAAATTTTCAATGCTTTGAACGGACATGTCTTGCATTTTACGCTCTGCTGGATACGTATCTTTGTGATCACCTTTCTGAAAAAAATCTCGTTTTGATTGACAGAAATTCGGTTTAAGCAGTAGACACGTCCGTATTTAACTCAATTAAACCTGTCTGGCGATCTCTTTCTTTTAAAGAATCGTAACTAACGTCGGTTGGTGTCACCTTTACAGCGTCGGTGAATAATAATTTCACCGTAGATAAACACCGGTAAAGACTGAAATCTGTGCCAAAAATGTCCACATCAAACTTTGCCTGTGGTAGTTGACATGCTCAAATGAGTTAATGTGTTGTACAGGGCGTTAAGCAACACACAAAGAGTCAGGTGGTGTCAAAAACGTCAGCAGTATATTCGAAAATATCAACTAGTTTGAGATATTTTTGTTCATAATGAACACGAAGTAACAACACAATTCTCTTATTGATCAACATCATGTCTTTGTTAGGATGTATTTATTTAGACAATAGTAAAATAAGTAAATGTAGAATATGTTCATGGTAATTCCCAGCAATGAAATAACAGTCAAATTAAAAACGGCCAATTGTCCTTGATGGCAAACGATAGCTTTACAACGGACTGCTGAACCAAAAGACCGTTTGCAGAACATTTACCCCACCCCCCTGATGTTTCACACTTGTTTGCTATTATCAATTAACAACTGTATCGGAAGTTGTTCTACCAAAAAGTCAACAAGTTATTGCTGTGACTTCAGAGAACCTACGTCAACATGAATTATATTTAGTCATATCCGACACACCAACTCACTTAGCTTTTATTTGTACGAGTCATATTGGAAAACGAGATTTGTTGTCAATTTTTTCATAAACAAAGCGGAAACAGGCGATGGAGTCAGGTTTTTGTAACAACCACGGCAAAGATCTAAAATTTGGCCAACGGAAGTTGCTTGAGCCGAACTGCTTTTGAATGGTTCGTTTGTAATTCAGGCATATTTTAATAACTGGAACGAAAGAAGACCACAGGTTTTTTGAAATAAACAGTTTATCGACAACACTCCCGTTCCTGTTTGGTGTCCTGCTGTGATTAAAGCGTAGGGGATCGTTTTTGAGTGATGTTTAGCTATAACACGAATCTCTGGTTATGGTAGATAAGGTATGAAATTAATAAAATGTATCCGAATCTTTGCATGCGGTGTTCGAGAAATAACATTCACGGCCTAGATCACTGATCATTTCCAGCCATCTTTGTTTACATGGACTTGATACTATAATGAGTCATTGAATGCGTCATTGTTTTCGCCAAGTTGTAGCACTTTATACCATCAACTCCGTGTCTTACTTATCATGCCAGGCGGTGGTTGCGCATCGAGATGCACGAACGGTATAGATCATGAAGAGTACGATTATTTAGTTTGGCGTAATTTCAGAGACAATTGAACGGTATTCTAATTAAAATAAATGGACATCTAGCCGCGGTTTGCTTCGCTGAAACATTGTCAAAATTTAAAAACTACTGTAAGATCAAGCACTGTGGGGAATGATGTGCGCAAGAAAGCCTAGAGTGACACACGTTTAACCTGGGAAATTTGGAAAACTTCAAAATGTGTCTCGGCTGACCAGAAAATTTTACTATAAACATGGACTTTTATTACAAGTAAACCCATTGTTTAACCAAATTAACTTCTAAACGACCCCCTTCCCCTCTACGACAAGATATGGTTTTCAGTCTCTCTCTTTATAGTAAGTGTCTGTCGGTGTTGCCAAATTAAGAGAAAAATCATTTGTTTGCTAATCAGTCAGTCTGTACATCCCTTCAAGCTCCAACCATTCTACAGTGCGTTTCTCTAAGGAATAATTATAACTAATTCGCGGATGTAACAGAATCCTGTTGATTTGTTGGCCGAATCGGCACATTACCCACAATCATTGTGGAAAAAGCCACGAATACATTCTGAACAAGCCGTCTGTCAACTTCTGTCACAACACACACTATCGGTGTGATTAGAGTACATGTACTTAAAAATCCCGTGGATGCACAGCTCAGCTATAGGAATGGTTGATCGGGAAACGACGGCAAACGGATTGTGTTTAATTTGCATTGTGTGTGCGAAGATATAGTGCTGAACTGATGTTAGATTAATTTTAAATATAGTGGAGAGGTCGGTCTTCTGGGATTGAGCTGTTCTATTTGCATTTCAGTACGTTCACTTAAATACGTTCTAAGGGATACATATAAAAAAGCATCTACAAATCGCCGACACGATCTGGATGCAAGGAAGCAGAGGTAACAGAACTGCATTTAGTTTTTTCAACTCAATGCCTAACAAATTCAAGGGAAACCATCGCAATCATGAATTAACCTCCGCACGAAGCAGTGAGGAACACCCATTATATATTGAACATGAACTACATGCACTTCGTTAAACTTATCTGTCAGCAAGATTGACCAGCATTCTTGAACTTAAAGATAATCATATTTGGGAACTAACTTGGGTTACGTTAATCGTTTTGCAGTTGGGAACTCTTCCATTGGGCTGCACTCTCATTCCATCTTCCTCCGCCTTTCCTGTGTCTCCGTTTCTATTTTCCTTCTCCTTCTTTTTCTCAACCTTGTTGCAATATTCCTGATACTTCTCCGTGATTTTTCTCATTTTAGATTTTCTTCGACGCATCTGTAATTGCGAACATTTCCCGGACATACAGCAACGAATCAACCCGAAATGGAAACTTTTGTTGAAACGAATCGTAGGTGGTGGATAAACAGCCAGTTTTATTGGGGCACTGTGTTTTATATGATCCAAAATATCGCTACAGCAAACAAGACTTAAACCGATCTTAAGGCACGTAAATGGTACACCTTGTTAATATATAAGACAAGACTTTACAATACGGTATTATAGAACGATAAGCCATTACCATCGTGCCACATTGCACATCTCTCCGGACGATAATGATTACGCCTTACTGTGTAGGATTACAACGGGAAGTTACAACACCGCCCGCAATTTCATGGCAGGCTTCTTGTACTTGGGGATTAGTAAACAGAGATGCGTGACAGTGATCAACGCTGAAACATTCTTTTTCCGCCCAGTATTAAAACTAACTACGGCGTTGAAAGTTGAAAATTTTCATTGTTAGTAACAGCAGCAGTCGGTTAGCAAAAAAGAAGAAAATATAAATAAAGCGCTGGCTGTGTTGTTGTTTATATGAATCCACCTCTATTGTGTACACAGCCTCAGAAAAACGATGGAGCAACTTTTGTGCTCTACCGTTTAATTATGAACTTACCCTGAAGAATTAAGTGAACTTTAACGGGGAGACGTCGTGTAGATTTTACTCGTCTGTCTGAACAAGGAACCTCATTTACTTACGGACGAACGACTTTAAAGTTAGGAAGCAGTGTGCGAATTTGCAGACTATGTAAACTTCCAGGTTTTATTGGATACAAAATTATTGCATCGAGGTTTCCTGTAGATAAGATCAGCTTTGAACACGCCCAGTGGGTTTATTCATAATATAAGTTTTCGCAAATACTCCCAGCATACATTTTTTGTAAATGTGATCATGCCCCTTAAGGCTTTATCAAGTACCACAGGATATGTATGCCAAAACTGCCACCTAAGTAAATTTCCACCAATAAATTTCTATGTTTGAGGACTGACAAACCAAAACTGTCGTAGTTTGACTGCCCTGGTCTCAATAAGTGCGCAAGATAGAATATTAATATAATCGAAGTTACATTATTCGATTTCAAACATTCTTCTGGGCAGCAGTATTGTTGAATTTGATTTTGGTCCCTAAATTGCATTCTTCGAATATATGCCCGAACTTATCTGCAGAAGCGTATGTTACCTAATGGCCCTGACATATCAGTATTGCAGGTCTCGTGTCGCTTAGAAGTTTCGTGTAGAAATAAGCATAATTAGAGATCTTTAAGTCAGTTGCGACTTGTGGTAAGGCGGGTATTGCAATATCTGTGTTCAGCGTCTCGCCAGAAAAGCAAGATCTCACAAGATGCCTCGAGACATTGTCGGGTACGAGACCTCGTGAGTTTGGTTGGATTTTCCCAGCCGAGAACCAGTTGTTGTTTACGCCAAACGTATCGTAACTGTTTCTATGCAAACGACCCTATCGTAACGTCTCATATGTAGGCCTATACTCAACTCACTTTTACAAGAACAACGATGGTCAAAACCACGTGGAGAATCACCAAACAGCCACCGACAACGTAAGCATACATCGTATCAATGAACTTTGGTTCGTTGACCAAGGAAGCAACAGCATTTTCGGCGGCCGTCAACACTTGGACGGAGAGACAGCTGATTACGTATATGTCCTGAAAAAGTGAAAAGGTGATAAGATAAAAATCGATAGCTCGGAAATTTTTTAAAACATCACGTGCCGCTGGATGACTAAAAACGTTTTGCAATCGTTCAGAGCTGCGTGCAACTTACACACAGTTTAAATAATTCAAGTAATAAAAAGTATATGCCATCGTTCAAAAGTTTAAGTTGACCCAGGTAGGGATTGTTGAAATATTATACTCAATTTGCGTTGTTTATTGTATGCAGATAACTTAGTATATTTCAAGCAGTGAAACCAGTTTACATGTACAAACATCACTAAATACGCGGTAAGTTATATTACTGGTGTAGGAAATGGAACATGGCTATTAATAAAAAACGCGTGATGTATTTTTATCGAGGAATAACACTGTATGCCAGTGCCGACAAGTATTTAGGGGTCTCTCTCGATCATAAATTAGAGTATAAGGCAACGGCTCAGGTGCTAGCATTGTTTTGAGTGGTTTGGCGATACATTTTCTCACAAAGTGAAAAGGTTCGTTCTAGGGCCATTCATCTTTTCCAAAGAGTGCATAAATATGCAGGCAAAACAGTCGGATGCTAAGACACATGTGCGCACTCAGCCTAAAAAAATGGTTGGCTCGAAAGTTTGAGATGTGGACCTTTTACTACGATTCACGGGGTACGTTCAGAGCTATGACTTGTGCATTCACCGAATTTTGTTATTTCATGTCTTTTTAGTGGACTTTTGTCTCGTTTTCTACTTATTTCGAAATTTTCGTTACATTGAGGCGGACCTTTTTGCCCACTTCGCGAAATGGGCGGGAGGGCTCAAAGCCCCCCACTTGGTGCGCACATGGGGCAACAGCAGCTGTAAATAGTGTAACATGGTCCGTCAATACATAGGAGTCTACCCCTGGAATACCAATTGCTTCACGAGACCTATCCATTTTATTGTTTCAGCTTGCGACCCCGAGACTAGCCAGGAGAGTTTGCATTGTGAATTTCCTGCTGCTTGCTCAACTGAATTTTGATCGATACCTGTAGTTGTCAAATCAAGCCTAATTTCACTACTTCATTTTCAATTTTCTAATCATTGTGCATTAAACGAGACTCCTGAGGTACAGTTCAATACAATTAGAGTTTTCTCGGCAAAATTAATCACCAAACCCGACAGATACACTGATCATTTTTTATAAGCTCCGACCTGTGGTCCTGAAGGATGCCAGGAGTAGTTTGGCGTCTGATACCTTTTCAGCTGCAGTTGTAGAGCCATTTTCGACTACCTATCCTACTGCACATTGGTGGATTTAGGGGGGGGGGNGTTTATTAATTAAAACAGGTAATTAAAATTATACGGGTGAAACAAGATTTAAATGTGTGCAGTTTAATTTAGTGTTTGGGGGGGGGCTCTGATCCAATTTCAAATGTTAAATTCGGAACACGGCGCATTCGTAACGGAGCTATGGCTAAGTATAGGCTCTCCAGCGATATCCCAGGCGACCGGCAGTGGCGCTGCGCACTACGACTCCGTTTCCGTCGTCTGCTCCACTGTGCAATGAAGAAAATTTACTACAATTTTTAAAGAATATGGAACCTGAGTGACGATGAAAAGAAAGAAGCTGCTGGTAAGATGCGAATTTTAATCGAAGCCTTAGTGAATCACTCAGAAACTCACAATTCTCTCTTTCTCAAACCTTAACTTAAGACGATTTCCAAAGCAATCCCGTCATTATTGCCAACACGAAAAAACGGATTTGGTCTTTTGGGCATTTGAAGACTATTTTAAATACAGCAAATTTGTTAAGAACCGATTGCACAAAATATAAAACGTGTAATAAGCATTACAAAAAGAAGTAGGTTTCGCGCGCAAACGCTGAGGACCATAAACAAGTACAATGTAGGTCTCTTGTTATAAGTTTAGTAGCTGAGTCGTGGAGGTGTAGTGGTAAAGCACGCGCGCTCTATCCGTCAGGTCGTGAGTTCGAGTCTCTAGTACTTGCATTTTTTCCAGTTTGAAACGTTCCCCGTTTTCTTTTGTTTTTTTTTGCCTGTTTTTCTTGGATTATACTTCAGGAACCAAGGAAAATGATTGATTTTTAGAGGAAAAAACAGCCCCCCTCCCGACCTCCCCCCATTCGGTGCTATGCGCATCTACAATCGTGGTTTGCGCAAATGCTTACAGCCGGACAAAATGTTGGGCCCCCCTTGTGATATCCCATATCCGCCACTGCTGCATGCCAGGAATTTTTCAACAATACATTTTTGGGTGTTACAATCATGTTAACATATATTCACGGAAAAATACATTTGGCTTAAATGAAACATAGAGAGAGGAGTTAGACAGGGGGACCCAATTTCACCTAAACTGTTTACACTGACAGTGGAGGAAATCTTGAAATCTTCAGACCTTCAAAGGGGAGTAAACATAGACGGAGAACATTTAACAGACCTAAGATTTGCAGATGATGTTGCTTTGTGCACAGAAGACATAATACAATTAGATACAAATGTAAATATACTGAATTAAGAAAGCAACAATGTGGGATTAAAGATACACAGGGACAAGATAAAGTACATGACAAAATTTGAAACAGATGAATAGGTAATGGTGGAGAAGATCATTGAAAGAGTCACACAATATAAATACCTGGGACACAAATGGGAAACCGTATGACTAATGAAATACAAATCCGAATAAGAACTGGATGATAAGAAGATAAGAACATACCCATATCCCTAAAAAGAAAAGTATTTGACCAATGCATGATCCCCACAATCACCTATTGATGCCAAACATGGACCTTAACAAAACAGAATATTGCCAAGCTAAGAACAACACAGAGAGCAATGGAGAGAAAAATGCTTGGAATAAAGTTACTAGACAAGATTCCACACACAGAGATAAGGGAACAAACAGGAGTCATGGACTTAATCAAGACAATTCTGAAATGGAAATGGAGGTTGGGCGGACACGTCGCCAGAGCACAGGAAAACAGATGGACAAAAAGATGCACAGAGCGGCAACCCAGATATGAAAAGAGATCAAGAGGACGGCCCCAAGACAGATGGAGAGATGACATCATGAAGGCGAGAGGCACAACGTGGATGAGAGCGGCAAGAGACAGGACAAAATGGAAGGGCTACATCCCGCAGTGGATGGACAATGCCTAGAGTCAGAGTCAGAGTCAGAAAAGTGAAGGTCGTGAAAGCAGGTGTGTTTACGTAACTTTCGAAAAATTAGTCATAACTGCTTAGGTGTGTGGTGTAATTGTGCATGCGTTTGTGTGTGTGTGTGTGTGTGTGTGTGTGTGTGTGTGTGTGTGCGTCATTACTCTTGTCAACTGTTTTCAAAATTCATTTGTGTATTTTTTTACCTGTTGCCCAGATGCTGCTGTTGTTAATTCGATAAAAAAATTGAAAATGAAATGTTCACCTCGCAAAGGAAGCCACCCAGTGGTTCGTTTTGCCGTCAGCGCACAACTAATTGCCCCGCTCTTGGCGGACTGTCCCACTTCTTTATTTTTCCGACACATCATCTAATTGTATCGATTTTGATATAAAGTCAAATTGAAATAATACCACATACTTCCCTAGTTTCGCAGGTGACATAACTATATTTTCCCACGCTACATCGGTTCCCACGGCACCTGCAATCGCCCATCCTATTATTAAACATCAAAAAACGCTGTAGGGAATTTTTGGGTGTTACATCTTCCGTTCGACAAGAAAACGCTGTCGGTATGTCTTTGAATTTTGCAGCAAATATTTCACCTTTACGTTTTTACTAAGACCCAGATATCCCGTTTTTTATCCTGAGGTCCCGGTTTCCATACCAGTAGTTGGTTTTTTCTTTCCTGAATGTTGACCATGACAACAATGCAACACCAGTTCAAAATAACATTGTCTCTTTTTATGAATATTGTTATTTTCCAGAGTCGACTTTCTTTACTAACATAACAATTGAACAAATGTGTTTTCATGTCTTTTGTGTACGATGACACACACAACATGTATCAGGATCACTCACGTTGACTTTCTGAGGAATGAGTTTATTTCTTAACGTTTATGGCAATTTCTACACTACAACCAATGTCATCAGCTATCCATAGTGCATTTCAAAGCTACGTGATAGATGTTTGGCTAATTTCGGATAGATACTTGGAGTACTTTATCGAATTTTCCGTAAATGTCACTGCATTGTGATTTTTTCTGAATAATGTAATTGTGTCAATTGGCACCAAATTGCCAATTAATTATGATTTATAAAGGTGTTTAGTTTTGGATAAATTGCCTGATTAAATTATGCACAGAGAGCGTGATGGATCCATATTTTAAAACCTTTATCTTAATAATGTAGAAACCTTTTGAACCATTAAAATAACACTATTAACAAAAAGTAACATTGCGTAAGCGAGTTTTTACAAAAGTTGAGTCATGTGGTTGAAAGTTTTAAACACGTCGAACTTTTCGGCAAAAAGATCGTTTTTTCGGTTCATGTAAGGAAACAAGTCCTACACTCGTCTCAGATTTATGACATGGTCAAAACCACATGGAAATTTCGTCAAAATCCCTCGTCAAGCCTCGAGAATTTCACGAAGTTTCCAAGAGGTTTTCCCTATGTCATAAACCCAGGACTCGTTTAGGATTCGCTATTTCTGTTACTATTACGAGCTGTTTTTTGTATTTTGCTAACACCTTTGGTTTTTAGAGTTGAAACCTATTTTTAAACCAGTCAGGTACGTAAAATGAATTAAATTAATTTCCTTTAGCTTTTGGTAACACGTGCATTGTAGCTATCAAGAACTGATCAAGAGCTTTCTAACGATAAGGCTCTTATGCAATTTGGTTGAAAAAAAAAACGGCAAAGCTGCAAAAAGTTTTAATGAGTGTGAATTCTATTGCAAATACAGACGGCGGAACAAACCATTGCAAATAACTCCCACGCATGCGTGGCCCAACCTGAGCGGTCGCCATATCGATGTAGTCAATAGAATCGTTTGATTAAAATGTATGAATATAGACTTGTAAACCATTTGCTTATCTGCCATTATATTACATGTAAAATCACAGGAGCTCACCTATCAAAAATGCATGTACTGTATATGGTCACAGATTCAAATTTCCACGCATTAAAAATAAAACGTGGTTGCTATTGACTATTTTGGTTATTTATGTGTCCATAAATACAAAAGAACTAGTGTTTTTATTATATTTTCAAATCCAAGTAAATTGTCATGAATACGACGTTTTCACCCAGCTACGGAGACATCTGTGTTGGTAAATGTGAGCTCAGGAATGATGAAATTAGCGCAACTTGGAAGTTTTTGGGAACTCCATTGAATTAAGGATGTGGGCCCCCCAAACAGTTTTCAGGCGTCAGGGTTAAACCGTGGCAATCGACATACGCGTGGGGGACAGTCGAGAAAAGAAATTCTGCTAAATGCAGTTAGGAGAGAAAATTCAAGAGAACATTTAACAACTCAGTATCAGTGCACGGTTTAACTTTTGAGGACGCGGTCTCCAGTTTCGCAACACAGGTTGTCTAAACGTACTTGAAAATGTGCTCGTAATGATTCATGCATATATTTTGAAAAAATCGAAAAAAATTAAAACGAAACCAGCTTTGCGGAGCGTATTAAATTACTGGATTTTTAATTTCAATAAGTCAAATTTGAGACTAAAAAACCATATTTTCCAGAAGCCCCTCTTTCGTAAGGGATAACGGAGACAACTGTCGCTTTTTCCTTGAATTGTACATGTATATCATTTGAGAAAAATTGATGATCTGACAGATATCATCAATTGCTGCTCATTTCTTGACTTTTCAAAATATAGATATTTTCATATTGAGGGGCCCCACACTTGAAGAAAGCCATTGATGACATTCAAGTGGCCACGTTTTTATGTTTTTATTGACAAATTCTTAAGGGTCCACTCAGGGAGAGAAAGCCCAAAGTTGGACTCGATTACCTCTAGTTTCCTGTTTTGTGATATCGTGCAACCAACGTTTATGTTGAGGAAGGTCACTTCCTGCAAAATCTTGTGACTATAAGACGGAGGAATGAACTGTCACTATTTTCCAAACTTAATTATGTTTAGCCTTTCATAATTAAGGTGTCCTATTTCAGACAGGACCCTCTCTCGGTGAATCAGTTCAGAGAAATGTCCCTTAGTCCCTCTATACAATGTAAATCCGACACCGACCAGTTTTTACGGGGGAAGTTGAGATTCCAAATTCATTAAAAAACACAAAACATTTGAGCACAGCACACCAGTATCAAGACATTCGACCCAAACAATCAAAAAATTTGAAAACATACAAGAGGTTTGACTGCCATCGAAAAGGTGGAATTTTGAAGAACGTGAAGACCGCTATTTATTAACTACACAACAGGACTATTTCCGATGGTTAGTTATATAATAATGTTACTGTTTCCCATAGTATCACAAGAATAGTATCCCTTTTGAAAATGGTTACTGTGAGTTGTTCGTAACGAATTCCCACATGTGGAAAACACTGCTGTCGAGGCTAGCATTGGGATGACCATGCATAAGTGGAACGAGTGTACGCAAATATTCGCTATGATAAAGAAATATTTCAAATTTTTCTGAGGCCAAGTTCAACTAGTGAACCGTTATACATGTAGGTACCTCGGAAAGGAGCAAACCATGAATGCCTAATCTCCCATTTTCCTCCAGTTTCTTGTCAAAAATCTGCGAGCAAGCCTGCAGAAAATACTTATAACATTCCATTTTGATCAACGAATTTGTTGGTTTCTGACTTACAATGTTTATGTATCTACGAAAACTGGCAGTTTAATAGACGATTCTTGGCAATCACAAACTAGTCTTATAATAAATTAGTACGATTCAGGGGATTTAATTGAAGCCTGAATATGGAAAAAACTCTTAAGTATAATCCGATCCCCAAAACTACAGCTGTATAGTAAAGTGCACTTGGACGCTTTTTGCCTATCTAAAATATTTCTCAAGGACATTGATGAAATGTGGACACTCCCCAAAATTTACTCACAATTCAAATGACAATAAATGCATTGCTTTTTAGACTTCGGTACAAGTTTTGTTGTTTAAACTCACTAACAAAGGATTGAAAGGGAATTAAGTCAAGGTAAGCGCATTGTTCATGGATTTGATTGTTGGTTTCTGATTTACATGTTTACGTATCTATGAAAATGGACTGATTAACAACTGATTTTTTGCAATTAGAAGCTAATCTTGTAAGAAATGATAATGCTTCAATGAACTTAGTTACAGGCCGACATTGGGAAATTTCGATCTATCATCATATCCCCAAATACAAAAGTACACTAAATGATTTTTGTCTATCTGAAATAAGTCTCAAGGAAATTGGTGAATTTTGGACAGCTCTACAAAGTGTCCCAAAATGTTCTCACACTTCGAATGACAGTAAATTGTTTCTTGGCTTAGGAACTAGATTACTGGGTTTAAGTTTACAAACCGCAGATCGAAAAAGACGTTTAAGTACTTAAACAAATAAAATCTAAGTCAATGGTCATCAAATTGGAAAGGTTCTCTTTGCACTTTCTTGATGTTTATAATTTCCAGTAGTATTGCGCAATGAATTTTTGTTCTTCAAAACTGAATCGTTTGCTTGCATTTCCTGTGCATACCACACACGCGGCACCCAGACTAAAATATAGGGAAGCTCGAATTTTTGTGAATATGGACCTTTTACTAAAAAGAAACATAAATACAATACGGGACTTTTTCAGGGCTATAACTTGTGCATGCATGTACGCCGAATTCCTGTCTTAGTGGACTTTTGTCTCGTTTTCCTTGGACTTATTGTTTCTTTGAGGCGGACCTTTTTGCCCACTTTACCAAATGGGGGGAGGGCTCGTTCGGGTCCCCCGAGTCCCACCAGGTGCGTGCATGCAGGGAGCACGTCATGACTGGCACAGCTACGTTTAAAATAAGGAGTAACCGTGTAGTAGGTCTACATAGAATATCACTTACAACGGGAACAGAATTTGAACTTCAGACGTTAAATTGTGTAATCGCTTTTGGGACACACTCTGTATCATTTCCCCCAGCAACCAGAACAAATTGGACTACCGGCAGTGTTTCATCTAGGGATTCTGGAACGGCCACAAAGACACTCATACCAGGCACCTCGGGCCCTCACCTTTCCAAAACCTTAGTTCAAAGAATGGCCATAATAAATTAAAATTTTCCCCCAAACTTTATCATAATAAAACAAACCGTGACCTTCCACCCAGAGCAGAGGAATAGGTAAGAATCCACTGTTGAAACTCAGGTATAATTAGTTCAGGCAGCTCCCAGCTACCCCTTAGTGCGCTGGCCCTAGAGCCATTCTTACTCTCCGTGAAACTTTTTTGATTCACGGTTACTCAAATCGTGATGGCTGCATCCCCGGTATTACCCCCACCTAGGGCGGACGTAGGCGGTGAGGGTTGTCGGTACAAATATGGTGACATCCAGAGAACTGGGGGAGGGGGTTGCGATAGCATGGGGCTAGGTTGGCGAAGTCAAATTGGTTTGGGCCCCCCCCAATAATTTTAACCTTCCTACAGGCCTGCTATGGTCAAAGAAAAAACCCATGGACCTCACCGACATCCGTAGGGAAATCGCCATGGGGTACCTCTTCAGAGGTAAACAAGACGCCACTTTCGGTAGAAAATAAACATCCAAATTGGCGGCACGCATAAAGCAAGGACCGAGCGACATGCACGCTGATCGTGTGGACCACTTCAGCATATTGCAAGAGAAGCAGCGCAGATACGCTGTTTCCTCTATGAAATCAAAACAGGTTGCATAACATCTATACAACCAGTTGAGTAAATTATCCAGATGACTGTAAATAATAACCAAGCAGAGACATTTGAAATATCCTATTTTTTCAATTATGACCTAAGCCGAAAGGCATGATATTTGTCAGTGTAATGTCAAAAAAACTTCAACAACTTAAACTTGGACAGTATAACAAGCAATGCCTTAGACGACGATAAAATGGGATTTCTGATTATTGTGCAGTTTTTTATAGTTAAATGACGTGATTTCTTGCATTTCAACTACAGCACCAATTGTTCATTTTGAAAAACAAACATTACAAAAAATACTGTCTTTAGTTCTTAACTCATGAAGTGCTACCGTATGGCAAAACTAACTTGAAACTCTACTTTTAGGCTTATATGGGACGTAAACTTGACGAACAATTCAGACGGGTTGATTTTTTTAGATCTACAATGCAGTTGCATTCATCTTGCAAGGACGACCGGGAACTGGGGCCACAGCGGGCAAAATACGCAAATTTGCAACTACTCTAAAAGTAGGGTCTTACGTGTATAATCTAAATGTATTGCGAATAGACAATGCAGGTAGCTTAACTGCATGGGACGTTTCTTAGAGTTAAAACTGAACAATATCCATATATTAGCGCTTCACATTTCTTAACGCAACTGAGGGGAAAAGATTGCCTACAGACAAATACCACAGAACACGAGAAACGCATAATAAAATGCAGTGCTGTTTGCCACCCTTACCAATAAGGTGAGATATGGAATAGTTGGCAGACTCTGGGAAACGACAAATTTGAAGGCCACTGATGTCAGAAGAAGAGTCAGGGTAACACTGAGTCGATCGGCAACCTCATCAGGTGGAACACATAATGATGTAAACGTCAGCATCATTATGAGAGCCTGTAAAATGAGAATTGTAACAGATCAATAAAAACAAGAACTCGGAAAACGTGCAGACACAAGATCGCAAGAGCAATCTAATTGCGATTCAAAGTTGACAATTATAGGCATGAACAAATTCAACTGCCATATTTTCAAGAAGGTTGTTGATCAAGTTTATATGACACAGTGCTAAGAGGACTAAAATAGTATGAAGTAAACCGGCAAATTCAGTACTAAAATATATTAAAATATCTATTTCTTAATTGTCGGTATTAGTACGGCATTCCAGCACATACTTTATTTGTTAATTCAAAGATGCAACACTATATCAGGAATCTGAATGTTTACTTTTTTTCCAGGAATAAGATTGTCTGTAATATCGAAGAAAGAAGATATCAACCACAATGTTTTTCACAAGGGAACGAACACATTTGGAACACAACATTCTAAACTAAAAAGCAACACAGTGACACATACTTGCAGATATACATGTACAGTACATTAATATGAACAAATTGATCAAAAGACATCTAGCGAAATACCCCAGGTTTTACGTTCGACCAAAGTCAGTACAAATCAAGCATGGAACGAAAACTCGAAGAGCTATTTTACGATAAAATACAGGAAGTCAATAAGTCTTTCTAGGGGCCATAAATTTCAAATTCATTATCCATTTTGCACTCATCGGCTCCATATTTTGTACATAAATGCCTTCAACTTTTGGCGAAGAAAATGACACGATTTGTGCACATCCGAAACAAAACAGCTATTTTCCAAAGACAGAAACTGGTAGATAAGATGTAATGAGAGAAAAAATGGGATTATGAAGTCATACATATGAACTCCAAACCAAACTGATACCGAGATGACTTCGCTTCATCCAACTCGTGACAGCCGAAAAAAACGACTGCAGCCGGTGTCATGTATATTTCGCTGCAATGTACTTCAGGGACGGATCCTGGATTTTTATTTAGGTGGGCCAGAGCAAAATATTAGCCAGGGTTTTGCCAGTCAGACATTCGCATCCCGGAACTGCTAAATGGAATCTGGAGTTTTAGGGGGTCTATGTCCCCTTGGCCCCCTTCTACATCCGCCACTGTGACTTGTGCACACATCATGGTTAGATCCATTGTACGAAACAGGAGAACTGAAATTATCGAGAGGCCTGTAATTGATCAGCGTGTTCTTTAAAGAGAGGTTTTAAGTATGTCTGTCCCTTTGAAAATAATTGGCAGGGTTTTCCATTTATTGCCATGCACCATAAGTTTTAGACATGTAATGGTGCCATGCATTAGCTTGGTCCTTACCTTGCAAAAAGGGGTACAATTCTCTCAGGTGTTTAGAGGTTTTAACGTTATTACAACTTGTTACACCATGAGCTTCTCAAACGTGTTTGCCCAGACTTGTAATGTGTCGGGCTTGGTCACAGTGACCAGTTAAGCTTTGGATTGCGTGTCGTATGCCAAATCAGTCAAGACACACAACGGTTTTCGAAGGTTTTTATTTGATCACATTGAGAAAGTTCAACTTGCTTAATCTGCAGGATTTAAGAGGTGTCCAGTCGGCTTATTGCGTATGTAGCTGCTTCCTTACACTCATCGTGCAACATGTTGTAGGATATCGGGATAGCAGGTTCAAGAAACAATGCACAACTCTGGCTCCTACCTTTGAGAGTGGCATCACTTCATATTTAACTCGCTTAACTTAAACCCTATCTTCAAAGTTTGAAACTCATGCATTAATATTTTTAAATCATGACATTGTTCCAACAGCAAAAATAAACGAAGTCGGGATTGCGTTAAATCAGAACGCCCTACGCCGTGAGACAAGACTCAGACTGAAATGGCGAACGCGAAAGAAACCAGGGATATTATTTTTAGTTCAAAATGACGCACTAAAATGACCACCGGTTCCCTCAAACAATGACTAAAATTGAAAATTGAAAATTTGGTAAATTTTACAGAGTTTTGGCTCTCCTGTGAAGGTTAAAGTGAATCAAATTGAAAATGCTAAGACATAGACATACTGAAGATTTTGTTCTTTCCCGTTCCATGAAACCTTTGTAAACTTGCTTCATTTACTGATTTTGTGGGTCAAAATATTTATGATGCCCTAGTGTAAAATTGAATGTTTCAAAATTTGAAATAAACAAGTTGAAAACATCTCACCATGAACACAGACTTTGTCAAGATGTAAGTCAGTGACCCTACATGTAGAGTACACTTTTCTATGATAGAATAGTAGTTAAATGCCTGGGCAGTCGCAGACCCAGCCACATCTAAAACATCTACACGTTTTCTTAGACTGTTCCACAAACCATTACGAAGACCACATTCCACAAGTAATAGCTGGGTTTGCGAGTCACGTGGGTTGACACTTTATATCTTGGGAACTTCTTGCGTGCCCCTGCCGCCGGCTTCCTTCTTGCTTTAACGTGTTCGCACAGCGCGAACTCTTGAGTGCCTAAACAAATTGTCGTTTATTATTTCAGGAACGAACTTTACATGTGACAGTTTTGGAAAAAAATTTTTTTACGATCTTAAAAACTTAATTAACCAGTTTCTGATGACATAATACAATTTCTGTCGCATTTGCATGCGATTTTCTGTTGACAAAGGACGTTATTACATCCGAAAATTCCAGTTGATCCATTCTTTATGTTTTATTTACCTATTTATATTAGGATGAGAGTAATTCATTTTGAAACAGAACGCAGAATAATAAACGTCTACATGGGAACTCGCCCCGCGCCAATCCCGTATTAGTCAAGAGCTCAGGCGACGAAGACTTCACGGGTCGGATAGTTAGGTTTCACAGGCTATCAGTTCGAACCGGAATACACTTATCAAGAAATACTAGAGGGGCGCCGTGAACATGTCCATGCAACGGAAAGTATGGACAGTTCTTTGGCAAGCCGGAATTCGTCAGAGAAATCACTGTCGACGAAATACCGGTCATAGACACGAAGATGTTTCACGGCCTCATACTTGCTATTAACAGCCAACCTTTCATTCTTCACTACCGCGAGCCACTTCCTAAGGATTTCGGGCTCTCCTGGAAGTCGAAAATACGATATACTCGCTTACTTCGCAGCTAATTCATAGTTCGGACAAGTGGGAACAATGCACCGCAATATAGCCGCATTCACTCTGCAGACGAACCACTGACGTCGCTGCGTCGTTTCTCACTTTCCTCACAGGTTATAGCGACACCTCTCGGCAAGGTAAGGTCGACCGTATAAGAGGCGATGTGGATATAAACCGATTAAGACGATAAAAAGACTAATTAAATCGGGTGGCATTCTCATTTAAAGCCCATTGGCTGAGACGACAATGAAGTACTGCGGCAAATACACACAGTTTGAATACGTGCGCTTATATACCCGTTATGCTATGAATATACATGTGCCTGTCTCGGACACTGCTTTCTAAGAGGAATGAAAATGTCGCTTGGTAGTCGATTTGATACACGATAGTTATGTGGGAAAAATTGTGAATAACCTTTCCTGCCGTAGCAACATCTATAGTCGAGTTATTGATAATTGACGTAGGGCCTTGACGGCAATGAATATGATTGCTACAGCCAGGGGCCTGCAAATCTGTCACCGCTCCAAGAAAAAATAATGTAGAAGTTTGGATAAAGAACCAAGGAAACTTGCAGCCTCCACAACGATGCCGCGCTTTCCACCAGGAGCTGAGATGTGCGTTAATAAGGCATGACGTACGTCCAACAAGTCTATAATAATTCTCTGTCCAGCGGCCCGGTTTGGAAAGTAACAGACCGATCCGTGAAACAACATGGCCTAGGGGCTAACTTGTAGGACTAAGTCACCCTGTCACGAAAAAACAATGTTAACAGGCTACATCAGTGTCAAATTACGGAAAATCCAAGTCACGTGGATTCTCTGTCAGATAAGCACGGCTCGATCTCAAGGAACTTGAAGTTGTAACTTTAGTTCAAACTCACGTAACACCAAATGCGTGTGACCTTCAGAGGCGTAATGCTGGTTTGTTATGTACAAGGTTTCATCATATCCACGATTTGAAATTGTTGTAAATGGACCATTTGTTTTGATAAGACTCTTGAGAAGGGTTTCCAATAACATGCTTCTTGGTGGTCTCTGAAATCCAGTCTTTGAACTTGAGACAGATTCTGTGACGTGGCCTTATTCGGGGCCCACTTTTAAATGGGAATGGACGTTCAATGTAATGAACATTATTTTTTGGTTTTCAGTACACAGCCTAATTAGTGAGTAGTTAAAGGCCTATCCTGATTGAATATACTGTACTTGAACTACATTGGTCATAGTAGCCGAGGATATGAATAAAATGTAACTCATCTTGAATCTGCTTACGTTCCGGCTAACGTGACAGAGGACCTGGTCATATTAGCATGGTTCATACATGCACGTTATAACAGGTCTGTTGAGTCTGTATGGCTCATCAAAAGAAAATACAGGATTCATTATTTGGAAAAAACACCAATGATTTACTTTCTATTCATGTCCTGGGCAATGGGGGGTTCATCCTAGAAAACTGAACCGATGCTGGAGTCAACAAATGCTTTATAGTTGTGAACAGCTCTGTCGAACGTGTCTGTAAATCATCAGCCATGAAAGACGCCAGCCCTTACGCCATCCACAATGAGGGCGACGTGAATTCAACGTTAATTGCCATTTCCCTAGGCTCGACCTTTTGGACGGTAAACCTACTATTGGTTCATTTGGTTTGCACTGCACGGTGTTGCCTCGAGACGTTCCCATAAACTGCAACCTCGCCTAAGTTTCTTGATGACTTTGATATATAGACTATGGTTTAGATTTCTCTTCCACGTAGTCCTTGCGTGGAAAGGGAAAAAAGTCGCCCATTGCCAACAGATGGCGAAGTTTTTTTTTGTATCCCACGTTGAAGGTATTCCTCTGAGTCTTCTCCGCTTACCCAATGCCTTCCGACAATTGGTACTGCGAATTTCAGTGAACTGTTTCATCCATTACCGCATTAGCTGTCCCCTGCCCTTGACCTAGCGTGGGGATTTTTTCTATACTCTTAGAACTCTCGTTCTATATTTTTGACACACAAATTGGCATATTCGTGTGTTCCAAGTGTCCTCTATTCATTACTACCAATACTATGCATGGGAAGTGTTTAAAATTGGCGTTTTCAAGGAGAAACGGACCTTTTCGGCTAACGTTTCCATTCACCGTGCTAATTGCCGTTGCGTAAACCCAGTGGGTTAACTAAATTTATAAGACACAGACTCAGTGCAAAGCCCCAGCAGTCACGGTTGTACTCTTAGAGTGAAGAAAGTCTTTACTGTGGCGTTTGTACTCACAAACCTTGGCGTTTTGTCGACACCTAGAAACGGTTGATGTCGGATTATCGAATTGCAAAGGATTGCCAACTGAATTTGCAATGCGTGAAATGGACTTACGTAAGCTACGTCCAGGTAAGGGGCCCATCTTGAGGCCTCAACTATGGTAATCTTCGAGCCAGGTGAAAGATGCAGCGGCCGTACCGGTCTAGCTCGATAGAACACTTTGTTGACTGGGCAGGAAAGGAGGGGGGGAGGAAGAAACAGATGAAAGCTCATACAAGTATTTCTCTAATCAGCCGTTAACACAAGTTGACAATATTACCGGTATACACATCCTTTCTGATAACGTCTTTGAACATGTAGTCTTGCTCAAACTCCACGTCATCAGTCGGCCAGTCAGAATGCACATGAAATGACAGTGCCTAAAAAGAACGTTAAACCAATATTAATCTGTAAAACATTTTATGATTGTGGTTTAAGGTTTGTGGCACGTTAACAAAAATCGTTTGCGAATCCAGTGTTAACTGGTTTCAGTCTTTCGAAATAATGCTAGACGCGTAGATTAGTACGTATGAAGGCGTACACCTTTTGTCGCAATGAATGTCAAAATGGCCTCTTTCAGACATCACATGAAACATTTTGAGACCCGCACATGTATCTTTATATGCCGGTCGCGCAAATGGAGGAACATTTTGAAATGAATTGATTAAAAGTTGCCTTTAAAGTATTGCATTATTTTGCTGCAAATGACACATTCGGTTTTAAGATCAAAAATGTGTTACTGAGATGATGTTTTAGTACCTCTGACCCTGTTCAATTTGATCAGAGCTGTGAAACAACAAGATGCACTGTTTGTACGTTTATGAGGAAATATAAACACCTGCTAAAGAGTTCTATTCTTAAGGTGAATCCGAGCTGGTCACATCGTCAGCTGTTTCATTTCTAAACGCCGTGGAAATGACTGAAATTGTAGACGTTTCGTGCTAAACAAATCTGTCATTAACAAATAGAGGGCTATTCTCTTCGCTTTATGAGAGAAAACGAGGGAAAATACAGAAGCAAACGGAAGATTGATTTCCTAATAATAATGATTTGGAGCGAAATTGACGCTGGGCTGCCGTGCGAGATGAACTGACCATTTCCAGAAATACCAAAATCGACAGCTGGAAGGAACTGCATTTCTCTTAGGACGTCCAGAAATAGCTCGGTGTGCATGCTTGCAACTAAATTCATTATTAAGATGTTTTTATTTATGGCGTAATGTTCCAATTAGCCAATGAAATCTATTGCTGAGTCTCAAAAATGTTCAAATCTTTTCGGCCAATCAGTGGCATAAGTTTAGTAAACTCGTTTAACTAAATGGACAAATTCGCTTTCAAAACCTGATAATTACAAGAAATAACCTGCAAGTTGTCTGGGAGTAACGTGTTGTTTGGGCAAGATGCAAAATCATGTTTGCGAACAATGTGGTACCTGAATTTCACGCGCTTTATCAGTTGTGAAGACACACTAGCCTTACAATTTTTTTGAAAAAGACATCCAAGCAATTTTGATAATAACCTCCACAAAAAAAAACGTTAAGGTGTTGTCAGAAATCATTTGTAGTGATTCTGTTAAGCTTTGAGCATTTTAGCAATATTTCCTTATGCAAGAAATTTATAATTCTGACCGAGGCTTTCACGATTAAACACAGCCAACACACACGGAAACATGCCTGGTAGTCAAATGGAAAATTCTCCAATTCCATGTGTTCTTTGAAAGTTCCTTTCACGCGGAGACCTGGAATGAAGATTACCAGACCAGTTTAAATAAGGATGTCACAGGGTGACCATCATGTTTCCCCCGTCGTCATGAAGGACACATTTAAGCTTTGGATTCCATGTGGTAATGGTTTGTTATGTAAAAGCTACAATAAGCGAGGTGAATATCAAGGCTACACTCGTTTTACAAAGTATCTGAAAATGACTACACAAACACACTTTACAGCGACTTTAAAGTCATCGAAATGAAGTTCAAAACCGTGAGCTCAAAACTGTCCAACCCGATAGGCGGATGAAGATGCCCCAACTTACACTTCCGTGCAAAATAAGAACATAATGTAAAGATTCCATCAGAAAATACAGCTCCAACATCAATTACGATTAGCACGCTGTGACCTACATGTAGATGGCTTGTTCAAAATTGAAAGGCTTATTTATCTGCGGAATAAAACATGAGGAACTACAGCTTGATCTTTGTGATATTGCAGCATCAGGATTGGCAAAGTAAGACTTTAAAATTTCATAGATGGACCTTGAAAGCGAGGTTAAGTAGTCCAAAACCGAGAGGTGCCCACCTACAATAACCATGATGAAAAAATTCGAAAAATATGAATTGGCATCTTGACATATTGTGATATGCGTTAAGTAGCAATTTCTGATAAAACCTGTTGAATAAAAAAAAAAACATTTTGCATGACCCGTCACAGAATTTGTTGAGATTTTACCAGTGGATTCGTATTCACCTTCAACGACACCAAACTTCATCTTTTCTTGAAACATGCAAACATTTCAGATTTAAAATGACTTCTTAAGGTAACAGGACTAATCGGTGTAGATTACGGACGGGTATTCGAGAGTGTATAGGCATGTATAGTACCCACCCCCAGACCAACATATCATTTTTAAAGAAATGAAATTATTCCTAATCGTAGGGCATGTGCGCAACCAGCCTAAAATGTAAGGGGGGGGGCTCAAATTTTTTCGATATGCGTACCTTTTACTGAAATAATCAACGAGGACTAAAAAAACGGGGCCGCTGGGTCCAGGCCTACGAATAGTGCATCTGCGCCAAATGTCTGCGGACTGTGTGGACTTTTGTTTCGCTTGCTCGAAGTCTTTGCTTCATTGAGGCAGACCTTTTTGCCCAATTCGCCAAATCGGGGGNGGCTCATTGGAGCCCCCCGAGCCCCCCATGCCCCTGAGTGCGCCCATGTAGAGGCACTCGTTTGGTAGCGCCACCTAATTTAAGCAGCCAAATAGAAACTAAGCTATTGTTATGAAAGAAAACTGTATCAAAATGACTCTTGGAAATTGTAGAAGATGGATTATGATTTTTGATTTAATTGTTAGAAACTCAAATACAAATGCACATCATTGGCTGTCAATACTCGCTCCAATTGTTCTGCAATATAAACTGCAAACAGTGACTGAAGTTATTTAATAACCCATGAGCAGAAAGGTTGTGCACATGTCAGACTTGAAGCGTTGAATTCTGAGACTGACCCAAGTAACCTGCCTTGTTTCGAATTATTAAGAATCGCTAATAAACTATTGCAAATTTAAATGTATTTTCCATCAAAATGCATACATGATAAGGTTTTTATCAAAATGGGAAGCTGCACGAGAAGTGCAGAAAGCGGATGTGCGATTGAACACTAATATTATTGAGTCAGCTTCGAATATGAACGCACCCTGGCCAGAGTGGGCGTGTTTGATATATTGCTTTGTGCAAGGAAAAAATTATTTTGCTCAGTTCTTTGGGTAAAATAAATGCTCCCTTTTCCATTGACAGTTATCTAGTGAGGGGAACTGCATTTGATGGCATTCCATGGCAGTGAATGTCTGCCCCCGAATGCATTTGCAGCATCTTTTTATGAGGAAAGCTGGTCACGGTCCACTTCTACTGAAATTGAGCCTAGGTGGTCACTGTGCAAAGGTAAACGGAGCCCCAGATTTGCTCATGACCTGAAAACTTTCTTGACCGAAAGTTTGCAGAATTGGTGTTAAATGTTTCCCTGAAGTCGTGGCTAAATACATGACATTCAGAAAAATAAATACAAATGAGATGACTGGCTGAAAGAGGCCCATATCAATGACATCTTCCCTGGCATGGCTGCCTGTTCTAAAACTGGGTGTGGAATGGAGACGGCCTAGCAGTGGAGGGAGTAATCTATTACAAAAAGTTCTGGAAGATTTGTGTTTTTTACCCAGTACCATCTACTAGGATGTTCTAACAAAACCATATTTTCGGCTGGTTGATTGTCGAGGTTTAAAATCCACCATTCATCCATTTGTATTATGATAACAGTCCAGTATTCTCTTTACTACTGCGTATTTATTGTCTAAAACCCGGATGTAATGCTCCCTGCGGTTTCCGGGATGAATCCTATTGTATTATATTTGTGTGTAAGTCTTAATAAATTGGTAGCTGCTAAAATGCTGTGTGTTTATTTGTTCATTACTTATTATCGTCATATGAGTTCATACGAAAAAATAGACAAAATATGTGAACTTTTTGTCGCTGCTACCCCAAGGGATTTACAGAATTATCCTTTTCGGTCAAGCCCAACGGGAGGGGACGCTTCAGAACCGACAAAATACTCATCAGATAATTATCTGATAGACACCACCGTCTCTAAATATGCCACTTACACACACGTGTATTTGAGGAAGACTTAGGCCATCGGATTTGTTAATTACGTCCTGAAGCATGCTCAGATATTACCAGCTGTCACCGTAACATCTCACTATATCACCAACCCCTGTTACAAGGATTACTGTTGTGCGAAGTTTGTCCTATCTGTACATGTTTGAACGCGGGCATAAGGGTCAGTACCTGAATGCTCATGTTCTACTCAATGCAAGTAGGGCGTTTACACAAGGAGACAGTTTTACTTTCACGCCAGTTATATGAGAATTATCTCACGAAGGTAGATTAGATTTTACAAATCCAGAAAATTAACAGCATAAATGACAAGAAATTGGTTTATCCAATCAGGATTCGTCCCTTCACCGCTCAGGAGGACTTAGCCAACAGTTCTTTAGGGTAAAGCGTATTATCACTGAACTAACTGCACAGCTCTAAGAGAAAATCGCACGGTTTCAAAATTTATACCCAAGCCTGTTAAAAGGCAAAAGTTAAATGTTTTCTAGTTACTATCATATGCTGCATTGCAGGGACTGATATGAGTAACACAGTGCACACAGAGTACACGCAGACCTCGCTGAATAAGTATAATACCGCTTTACAATTTTTTGAGGGACCACTGCCCCATACCCTTCGTTCCATTGTCCCATAACTACATGTACCAAGAACTTGAAGTGGAAGCTGTTACAAGTGGAGTAACTTGTCGTCCCAACCCCTGACCCCTTCTACGACTTCCGATGATCCCAAAATCCTTCAAATAAGAAATAACTTCATATCAACATAACGCATACTATTCTTGCTCTTTGTAGGGCATTATTTAATAAAACTGCTGTGTACTCACTGTATCTGAGTAGTCAAATATTGGACGGTATAGTCAGTGAAATTATATGCTAATGAGTACGCTTGTAAAAGAGCAAACTTTTGACTTTTTATGTGTCTGATACAACCAAATCACTCTGGTTTTATATACACATATGCAACACCCTCTGCTAGTTTCCTCACTGAATATGGCCAAAATCAGATGGTGATATTTCACAAAAATTCTCAATTCTTTAAAATGTCTTTCTTAAATATAAAACGTGTTTCTTGATCTTAAGGTCAGATACATTCAAGGAAACAAATCACAGTTCCAACATGTAAATTTTAAGATGATTCAAATCAGTCTTGCAAATTTGAAATTTCTTCCATTGAAATAAGTGACAAAAAGACATCATTGTTGCAAGAGAAGCCTACGTAAGAAGAATCACAGGTGTGTATCTAGAGGTAGTGTCAGGATTCTCAGTGACAGTCGATGTAGAGCGGCCCATAAGTGCTCTCAGAAATTGCTGTTATGACAGTAAAATAAACGAGATCAAGGTCGTCATTGTTTGGGGATTAGGGATGACCTGCCTACCACTTAATACAAAATAGAAAGAAAATCTAAATGTCGTTTTGTTTTTCGAGATATCGAGCAAACGAGCCAACCACGATTTTCCGTGTCAACATTTGGTTGTACAGTTCTAATGATATTGCAAATGATTACCGAATCACTAACTCTGTAAAATATGAAAATTATCTGAAGCTCCCTTCACAATATATCAAGTTAACAACATTTTCCAAGGGTCAAAACTCCATTTTGAAGCTGTGATTTTCAATCTAAGCCAAACTATCTCTGAAAATCGGCTCGCACCTAGATTTACGCTTCATGCACACCTGTGCAACTTGGGCAAAGTCAAAGCTTCATTCTTGAACTATAACTTCATCAACACTGGGCGGCTACCGACAGACTGCTGTGATTTTTGTAGTGCCCGCTACGCGCTAACAGTCGAAGGTGTCAGCATCATGGGCCTGGGAGACAACAGCTGTCCATACTTCAATCAACCTCTCTCGAATTGACCCGGGGATAATGCTGTTTATTGAATTGAAAACACAACATCCTATATACACTGCAAACCATGGAAAATAAGTCTGCGGGATTCAATAGACCACCTTGTATTTCAGAGAGTTTCGGTTAATGGTAAGTCGTGGTAACAACCGTAAGATCAATCCACATACCAAACTTCAGAAAGGCGTGAAGCGAGCACATATTGATCGAGAAAAACAGCTAATTAAATGAATATAGCGGCGATCGGAAAATCTCCACAAACAAAGAGACCATTGCCCGGTTGCAAGAAACAGCCCCAAATAGGGACTTAACTAAGGTACCTAAATCTATTTAGTATTTGAAGTCTTATGTAAATTCACTGATCATCCTTTTTGTGGTGTTTAAGTCTGATAACCAATTCAGTTTGCGACTATGATACAACAAATCGCAATCGAAGTCCACGTTGAATTGTTAATATTATTGGAAATAAGTAAGCACCTTTTTATGCAATGCCCCTAACTTAAAAGGGGACTGTAGTCAATAATGTTGCAGTTAATCGGTTCTAACATACAAATAAAACCCACATTTGCCTGACTTGCGAGCCAAAGAAAAGCCAATTCGAATTCAAGGTCAAAACACTGAATTCTGAAAGCGATCGCTGATTGGCTGATGTGTCAGTGACGTGAACGGCGGGTATCGGCTGCTTTAAACATTCATTGCTTATGTCATATTTGAAGAGTTTACATCGTAATTTATCATTGTATCAGTCGTCCTTATTTTTCATTGTTTGCCACAGTGCTGTAAAAGGTTTGCTATGCCTTTTTGTATGGCACCTGGTTGCTCAAACTCTTCGAAAAAGGCGTCTTCTAAAGGGATGGTCATCGCATACCATCGCCGGGTTACCCAAGCCTTGGCCCAAAGCTCAGTGTAGATATAGGCCTACAGGTTTAAGCCGATATGGGTAAAAATGTACAAGTAAAATCTGACTCAAATAAATGTCATTAAAACTGAGTCATCCATGAGTAAACCAACTAACTTCTGTATTTACCGGTGTTGGAAATGTTAGCGATCGTTCATCGGCTGCTGCTAGTAAAATTGTGATGTGTTCTCTTGAGTCGGCTTTTTGCGATTACGTCACCTGACCTTTACCAGTTTCTTTTCCCCCTGATTCTTTTATCAAGTGTTCGTCGCTGACGGTACCTAGGTTGCGTACATGTTATAACAAATTATCGGAGCTTGTTTCATTTTGTTTCAAGTTTTTAGTATTTTTCATACACCAGCAAACCGAATTTTAGAACAACCTTGGTGCTGCGAAGCTGTTATCATGTCCCGAAAGACGTCTCAAATTTTTATGAAATGGCGCGTGCGCCGTGTCACGAGCGTGCTGTTCTTGAAACGGACGACACACTTCTTTGTTAAAAAGGCGGCAAATTATGCTACCAAATGACGTTTATTTGATTGTTTTCCATTTAAACGGCTGCAACGAACAATGGGAGTGTCGGGTGACTATACCAGATTTTGCATGCGCCCCCGCCGGTCCGTTAGCTTTATATGTTGATGTAGCCTAAGTTTTACGACGAGGTGACGAGCATAACTGAGTCAACTATACCCGGGTAGTCAACGGCTGTCTGAAATTTCGGGGTTAACGGAGCTCAACACACAGTGGTACGATAGTCTTCATACAGCTACAGT